>VZRV01005747.1:0-64027 GCA_013398115.1 Falcunculus frontatus | reverse complement strand
GACACAGCCCAGCACCCACCCAGCAACCCTCACAACCACCCAACCAACCACCCACCCAACCAACCAACCAACCAACCAACCAACCACCCAACCAACCAACCAAAAAACTCCAAAAACCAAACCCACCACCTCTGGACCTCAATTGTGCTTCAGTTGGGAGAATAAAATGTGCTTTTCATAGGAAACTATTTTTTGCCTCTTTCTTTTTGCTGTGATGCTATTTTCATGGGGGACTTTGATTTTCAATTAATTTTGCATTTTAATGCTGGAAGCTAGACATCACCATGAGATATCTTGGTTCGAAGATGCTCCTAGATATAGTACTGGATTTTTTATTTTTATTTGTTCTTGGGACTAACTCAAAATGTTAAAACTGCAGCATTTTTCATTGAAATGTAACTGGAATTACTCAGCCTCGTACAACCAAAACTCAGAGTTGGGCTGCTCGAAAATGCAGGAGGAAGTTTTGAATACTGGGTTGTACTTCCAGAACACATTTGCTTCCAGTGTTCAGACTTGTCCCTGTGATGCTGTCAGCTGGAAACACATCTTCTAAAATGGCAGGTGAAGTTGCAATGTAACCACCTCATTTTGGTGATCTAAAGCTTCAGGAAAAATGCCAAGTATTGAAAGCTTCCTTCTGATAAGAATACTGTTAACTGGCAACCCTACAAATCCAGATTTTCTTTTTTTCCCCATCAATCATGTCCAGGGCAGTTTTTACCTGATGAAATATCATGCTTTGCCCAAAATCGCCTCTTCTGCTATGAGGAATGAAGTAGCATTGCCTCCATTTGCCTGAAAAGCAGTATGTTCTTAGGGAGACTGTCCTCTAAAATCAAGAATGGCAAAATCTTGACAGCTGAGTGACCTTTGTAGTCTGTGTGATGCCACATAAATGCAGAGACTTTCAGTCTTTAAGTACTGTATTTTTTTTGCAGCCACATGTCTGACTAAGTCAAATATTAAAAAAACAAACTAACCACAGCCTGCTTATTTTCTCAAATAAATGCATCCCGATCAAGGTAACATCAGGACTTTTGTCCTCTGTCAGGAAGGGACGCAGCAGGAGAGATATGAGTATTCTGGGATGGCATAGCCACTTTCTTGTCTGTCAAGTTAATTTGGCCAACTTCAGTAGTCTCCAGTGCTTACTCCATACAAGGGTAACAATACTGTGCTGACACCTAATGTCTTCTAAAGCAATATTCTCTTTTTTTTTTTTTTAGAAAATAAACATCTCATTTGAGTAGTCAAAGTATAGTTGAGCCCCAAGATTAATTTCTGTTCCCCATCCCCTGCTGCCCTAAAAGGTGACTTTGAGGCAGATTCTCAAGTTCCATGAGCGCGTCTCTCTCCAGTTACACCACCTTGGCTCTCAAGTCCCTGTGCTTTCCAAATACTGTGAAGTATGCTCACTTGTTGAAAAAATTTCTTTGTGTTGTGGTTTTGAGTACTCTGTAATAGGCAAAACAACAACATTCCTTTTTTTGTTGTTTTTAGAACTACTCAGCTGAATCTTTTGACATTATTTATTGAAGGCAGATACATTAACAGTTAATATTGGGTTTAATTCTGCTCCCCCCTCACAGTAAATGTTGATTGCAGCTCTTCTGATTTTGATGAAGACTGGCTTTGCTGGCAGCCTTTGGCTGGCACAACTACAAAGCTGATTTTGGGAATCTTAGAGGTTTATTGAGATTCCTTGAATGTTTTGGCTTGATGGTATCATGGGTATTTTGAGACTTTTGAAGCCTTTTCAATTCCTAACAGCACCAGGCGGGCAGACGTAGAAACACAAAGGGACTAGGAAGCCAGTGCCACCTTTGCTCTGTTTGTCAGGCTTGTAAGAGTCTGGGGGGGGGGCAAACAAAAAAAGGAGTAATAATACCAGCTGGTAGATGGGAACCACATTCTTCAGCTCACTGGGGGAGGATGGAGTAGCAAAGATGATGCTTTTTGTGCCTGCATTAGCACAGTTTGCATTGGTGGAAAGAGTAGTAGAGCTGTGAAATTTGGATCCTATAACTAAATGCTGATTCCTGTGCTTTGGTGATCAGTTATGAGCATGAAAGCTAGTTCCTAGGGCTCAGCCTGCTTGTCACTTTCAGGAAGTTTACTGCTTTCCTCTCTCACTGTGCTATGTGCTGTTTGGATTGGTACCCCAAAGAAACATGCTGCTTTAACATTGATTTCTTTTTTTGTTTGGTTTGGGTTTTCTTGGGTGGCAGAAGAGGGGAGGGAAATGTATGTGGAGAAATGCTGGGAGCATGTAGAGGCACCAGTCTTGGGCAAAATGTTTTCAGTGTGCTACACCTGTGTGTTTGGTACTAGAAAATCACATAGAGCTGCTGCTTGAGCTGAGGAAAGGCAGCATCTTTGCATAACAACTTTTTTTTTTTTATACCGTATGTTATAAAAATGATCCTCTATGGAATGACTAAGCAGAGATAGCCCAAAATACTTTTGATCCATTTTAGGAATTTGTATGTAGCTCCTAAAAATAATCCAGTGATTTCTTGTTAATGTAGTGAGTCATGTTAAATGCCTAAGACCAAGTTGATGCATGTCCTTTCTCTTACAGCACCGTGCTTCTCCATTCTCCCTTCTTCTGTCTCTCCTTCTACCTTTCTGGACTTCATAGCATTTTCAGCAAAGCTTCAATGAGGTTGATATTCAAAGAGTTAATTAACTATCTTGCAGCCTTGAGGTCTGCTTGCCTTTCTTGGTGCATCCAAGCATGTAGGAGAAAAAACTGTGTCCAAGAAATGTGGCAGAATACGGCTTTTTCGTCTTTGCCTGGAAGGATGGTGGACAGTGTTTCATGCAGCCATTAGACTTGCTCCATTCCTTATGAGAGTGTTTTGCAGTGTGCAAGAAGGATGAAACCTCTACACAACTTAACTTTTAATTAATTGAAATTAAAGAAGTCTAATGATTAGATGAAGGCTACTCCCTTAATCTTTAACTATTCTCCAGAATTCTGGCAGAAGAATAAAGCTGATTAACTAATTCTGTACAAATTACCTTCTCTTCAGTTAAATGCCATAAGAATTTCCCAAATGGGAGCTAAGAGACAAAACAAGTAATCCCTGTGCTCTGCACTGTCTATTTGAGTTGGTAAGCAGAAGTGAATACTCCTGTCTTTAAACACATCATGCTTTTCTGATGGGCACTGCAGGCGGCATCTAAGAACAATCTATGTATGTAATGCCTGGAAAAACTGTGAAATAAGGACTCCTGCTCTGGCCTCGAGGTCTCTGCACAGGTGAAGCTGCCCCTGATGTGCTGAAAGGAGCCTTTCCTGGTTTTTTTCTTTTAGGTATTGTGAATGTTGGAAATGCTGCTTTTGAGAGCTTCTTGGTAGCAGAGCTGAATGGTTGTAGAAAGCTTCCCAACAGAACAAGAAATTGTCAATAAGCAACAACAAATTTTCTCTGAACTGATATATGTAATAAAAGAAAAGAACTTGTTTAAAGGCATGCAGAAAGGCTACTAAAATCAGAATTGATTTTCCCCTGCAAGAGTGATTAGAAACGGAATACGTTATTGTTATAATTCATAGTAGTTAGGCTTGTCTTCTGTAGTTAAACCAGAACTGCATGGCCTGAGAAGAGACGCAGTGGTTGCTGCATTGAAAACCAAATTACTCCTTGCCTTGGCCCTTCCCCCCAAACTCTGTGTCTCTTCAGATTTTAGCAAGGACCCCATGTCAATTAGCTCCAGCAACCACTGGATGTAGCTGTCGCTTCACAGAAATAGGCCAAGTAGACACCTTTCTGCCTCTTTCAAGATGACACAGCAGAGGTTACTTTTTGCGTGTCATTTCTGGCACTGCTGACCCTTCCTTCCTTCCTTCCTTCCTTCCTTCCTTCCTTCCTTCCTTCCTTCCTTCCTTCCTTCCTTCCTTCCTCTCTTCCTCCCTTCCTCCCTTCCTCCCTTCCTCCCTTCCTTCCCTCCTTCCTCCCTTCCTCCCTCCCTCCCTCCCTCCAATATATTTTGCTGCTATTTATTTTCTTTATGGATGTTCTCCTGCTTATTTGCAATGGAGAGGACATGAGAGTACCAAGCATATTCTAAGAACACAAAAGTTACCTGCACATACCTGCACTCACGTCTTGAGTAAAAATAGAGATGGTCCAAACTCTCCATCCTAAAGTTATAGAAGAACAAGTTTATCAAATGCAGGCAGTGGCCAAAAGATCTGGAAATGAAAATATATTTGGCCCTTTTTATCTGACAAAACCACCAAGACAGGTTAGGTATCACAGCCTTTATTTAGCTGTATATAATCAAAAGCTCCTTCAGTTCTCCAGGGCTGAACATGAGTCCCATATTTCAGAGGTAATATGGAAGAGTAGTTAAGCTATGAACAGACTTTTTTGAAGGACGGGTATTCATAGATGAAGGGGAATGGCCTTAAGCTGAAGGAGGGCAGGTTTAGATTAGATATTAGGTAGAAATTCTTTACTGTGAGTTTGGTGAAGCACTGGCACAGGTTGCTCATAGAAGAATTGTGGGTGCCCCATTCTTAGAAGTGTTCAAGGTGGGGTTAGCTGGGGCCTGGAACAAGTGGGTCTATTGGAAGGTATCCCTACCCATGGCACACGGAGTGAAACTAGGTGATCTTTAAGGTCCCTTCTACCCCAAATCATTCTATGATTCTATGATTTTGTAGGTATTCTCTGGAGAGGCAAGAAATCTGGGATAACTGGAAACAGACTGAATCATAAAGGAGAAAATCACTATGACACCAAGGAGACATACTTAAATAGAAGGTGAAAACTAATGACCTATAAAGGGAACAATATGAAATTTCACATCTGTATTTAAAAATACAAAACCTAGGTATTTCTGAGCCATCTAAAGTTACTATATTGTTCCCTTGCCATTGTTGTTCACAAAACCGAGTCAAGTTTCAAAAATAGTAGGCTGGAAGTGTTCAGACCACTAACTTACGTGTACTAGTGGTATACAAATACTTCAAAGATTTCCACTTATTTGGTAGGAAGGAAAAGTGATTTAAAAAACCCAAACCCCCAAGGCAAAAAAACCAACCACCATCCAACCCTTCTTATTCAGGAAATATGCAGGAACACTGACTCACTCTTACAGTGGATACATCTGATATGTTTAGCTTACATTTGGTCACATCACCTTGGAGCTTGTGCTGGTTTATGGGTTTGGTCAGAGTTGCTAGAATTTTTGTTTCCACACACTGGTAAATGCTGTCAAGTAGGTTTGAACTCTCCAGCTTTTATAATTTGTTTCTATGCCCTTTGTTATAGCTCTGGTTGAATTTGCAGGTAGTGACAAATACTCCTGTCTTTGTGAAGGAAATCTTCTAAGGGCAGCATCATTTTTCTTGTTGTCTTACTGCAGACATGCTGGGGCCTCAATTCTGAACTTGGACAGCAGTGTCACAGCCCAGCATGGTTCACAACCTGCTTGCCTCCTACCTGCTGCGGGATCAAGACTCATCTGGACTTCCAAGTCAGGATATGTAGAATAAATTTCTTGCTCCTGTGCTGCTAGATTTTTCTACCTGTTAAGAATTTACAAGCTTTACTTCTTAATTCTACCTAGCTCACTGGTATTAGTACAGCAAGGTGTATCGTTGAACCTTAGCAAATGGGGCTAGAAAGGACAATAAGTTATCTAGCCTGGTCTCTTTCCCCCAGGCAGGATCAACTAGACCTAACCCTCCTTGACAGATATGCAGCAAACCTGTTCTTAAAAACCTCCCATAACAGAAATTTGACACCCTTCCTCAGGCTATCTTTGCCAAAGCAAAACTCTTCTTACTGCTAGAAAACCTTTCCTGAGGACAAGCCCGGATCTCCCTTCCTGTAACTTAAGCCACTGATTTCTTGCCTTATTCTCTGAGGAGACAGAAAAGAATTTTCTTCTTTGTAGCAGGCTATGGCATATTGCAGGGCAGCCATCGCTTCTCCCTGTTATCTACTGTGGCCTATTCATTCAAAAATTTTTAATGTCCCCCCCATCCCCCTGGTCTTCTCTCCCCTGCCCTAGACCAAGTTTTCTGGATCTCTGATTGCTCTTGATGCCATCCTGTGGGCTCTCTCAGGCTGGTATGTTGTGGAATAGCTTTTTTTTTGTTTTACTTTGTGCTGGAATGCCCATAGTTGTCTCTCAGCCAAGGCACATTTGACTTTTAGCAACTAAACCATAATTTTGGTTTAGAAGGCTTTAGGGAGACAATGCATAAATAGTATTTTGCTACCACTGTGTACTCATTGAATGGGGAAAATGTTGGAGAGTTGCCTGGCTGGTTTTAGACAAATAGGATTGCTTGGGTGTTTGTTTCCAGGGTAGACAATAGGAGAAGAGAGGAGCTATATGAGTAGTGTATTGAGCCCACATGTGAACTTAGGCCCTCCAGTGCTAAACATGCAAGAGGAATCTCCAGTGCAGTGCAGTGTTTGAGCCAGAGTGCAAGTATAAAATTCCTGGCATTCTGGCAGCTGAACTCCTCATTCAGATTGCTTGCATTAGCAAGAGCAAACACCAAAAACATCCAAGAAACAAAACTAAAAGAGCTCCAACACAGGGGCTCTGTAAGCTTCTTCTTCCTCGTTCAGGTTTATTTTCGTATGACTGTTAGTGGGACTATGAGAAGGATCTTGCCTTCCCCCCACCGCTTTCCCTCCCCTTTACCATGGTGCATTTTAAATCAAGCTGTCCTCTCTAGCTCTGCGGCAAATCTGCACATTTCTGGTTTTGCTCTTTCAGAGGATAATTTCTCCTGTTTAATGAGATCTGAAAATGAAGTCAGGCATGAGTTGGAGAAAGGTCACAGCATGTGCTCAAAGGTATATTAACTACTCTTGGAGCCGGCATCCATTGACTTCCATGAGGACAAAATTAAGCAGCAAACAGTAAATACTTCCACTAGCACTTTATTACAAGCAGGACCATTTACAATGAATAAGAATTTGAGAAGCTTCAAGGATGAAATGGGGATGCTCACAAATAAAAAGAAAAATCTTACTACTTAGGCTTAGAATACGATTCCAGTCAAGGTTAATGGGGAAACAGTTAATGAAGGGTACAGAATCCAAAGGCTGCCTTGATGCCATATTGTGTCTTACACATGTAATTAATGCTACTGACTACTGCTAAATGACTCTACCTGAGCACATTTTCTCTAGCAGGAACTTTAAATCCCCCACACTGTATACAGGAGAACTCTCCTGATGCTTTACGACTCCCACTAATGCTGAACAGGCTAAATCAGAACCAATTTCTTCCACTCATTTCCAGGATGGTGATTTGCATCCGTCACCACCACGATACATCCATCATTCAGGGCCCAGTGGTGTAATGGCAAGTTTGGCATCAGCTTTACAAGAGGCAGGATCAGTCTTTGAATGCATGCAGTGAGAGGAGAATCACATTTTTCCATTTAAGCTGTGTTCCACACCAGGAAATGCTGTGGAAAAAAGAGAGCTCCCTCGTGGTGAGACTTTTCTCTGTTGTCATCTTCCTCTTGCAGTTTTTAAATCTTTTTTTTGGGGGGGGGAAAGTTGCTTTTCTACAAGTTTCAGACAAATATTGCTGCTCAGTGGCCATCAGTGAAAGAAGAAAAGCAAAGGAAGGTAGAGGTGACCCACTAGGCATCCTGTGCCCAGGCAAAGCATAAGGATGTGAAACCCACACAGCTATAACCTGCTCCTTCCATTCACATCTGCTTCTGGAAGTTGAACTGTGCTCAGTGCCTGGCATGGGAAGAGGAAGAGCAAGATGAGATTATTTTGAAGGAAAGAGAGGGACTGCATAGAGTTTACACTCACTGTCTGGTTCTGTTGTTCAAAAATATTTTGTTTTCTTTTCCTTGCACAGAGGCTTTAAAGTAGGGCATTTGTAAACACTGTTCTTTCTACCCAGTGCTCATTGTATTGACAGGAATTGCTTCAGCTGAACAGTTTCATCAATGTGCTCAAGCCTGTTTGTAGGTGGCATCCGGAGGGCAGATTCCACTCTCATCTAAGACACGGGCCTATTCCATTTCTGTCTTTAAAGCATCTCCCAGGTGCATTTAGGCATTGCTTTTCTTCCCAATCCCATCTTCCCCCTCCTTGCCTCTTCTCTTGTTCTGAATAAAATGGTTTGAAAAACCTGGGCCAAATCCTCAATTTCTTTTGGGTGAGGACTAACAGATTTACAGGATTAACCTCCAGGTTCCACCTAGTCCTCGGAGGAGGGACAGTTCCTCCAGTGCCACATAACCACATAGCACTGAGGGCTGCAGAATTGCACCTATTTGTCTTTGTGTAAGAGAGCATTTCATCAGCCTTTAATTTGACCCAAAACAGAATGGGCTCAAATTGGGTTGTGCTGCTGAGTCTAAACAGCCTTACCAAGTAGAGGTAAATGTCTCATAAACAGGTCAGAATGTATATCTTTTTTGAATTCCTTGCGACTTGGGATTTATGGCCTTCCTGGGAATCTTGGGCTCTGAGTTAGAGGAACAAAAAAGATGCAAGATTGGTGCATGATTCCAGCACGTGTACCTTCCCATGCTTTTAAGTGGAATTTTTTTGTTTTAACTTATGATCATTATGGTGGGCTGACATTGACTGGGTCAATGTCAGCCCACCTCCTCATTCAGCAGGGTGGGGAGGGAGAAAATAAGGTGGAAAGAAATGCTTTTCAATCAAAATAAAGGCAGTTCAGAAAAACAAAAGCAGAGGCCATGTGTGGAAGCATAGGAAAACAGAAGGTTTATTCTCTACTTTCCATCAGCTGGTGATATCCATCCACTTCCCAGGAAGGAATGGTTTCTCAGAAAGGCAAATGTCCTAGTAATGAATGCCCCCTCCCCTTCTTTTTCAGAGTGTCATATGGTATGGAATATCCCTCTGGTCACTTTGGGTCAGCTGCCCAAGCTATGTCCCCTCTCAAGGTCTTCTCCACTCCCAGACAACCAGTGATAGTGAGGAATTTTGGAGACACAGCCTTGATGCTGTGGAGAGCACTGCATCAGTAGCCAAAACTCCGATGTGTTATCAACACCTCTCTAGCTATCACTGCAAAACCTCACACTTTGAGGGCTGCTATGGGAAAAATTAACTCCATCTCACTGGACCCAATACCAATCATCCACTTCAGTGAGTGCCAATCTGCGTCCCTACAAAACTACACCAAGCCAGTACCTTTCTATGTGCCATCCTACTAAGTTTGACCCCAGACAAGCTCCCCACTGGATTCTTCTGCTTATGGGATCTTCAGCACAATTTCTGCTCTCTGCAAAGCAGCAACACAATTGGAATCTGCTGCAAACACTGTAGATTTGCCCTCTGGGTGTGAGGGGGAAAATCCCACTTTCTTTGAGTGGCCTGTTCTTGTCCAGCTCTCCAACAGTTTTGAAGATTGGAGTTCAGTTTATAAATTCCTCCTGTTGCATTCAGAAGAGGCTCTTAGAGTGACTGAAATGAATTCAAATTATACTGACAGTGAACTTTTTCTCTTCTCTCCCTTTTCTCGTTTCTAAATGCTGAACTTTGAAAATCCAAGATTGAGTTTGTATTACCTCAGCTGCATCATTGTTTTCCGGGAGAATTCTTGCATTTTTTGCAGGAAACTGAGTGGCTTTTTGATTTGGAGAAATGGGAGAGAATTAGAAGTTAATTTAATTCCTTTTGTAATGTTTATTTTTGTTTGTTTGAGGTTTTTGTGAACATATGCTTTACTCATCTACTAGCTGTATGACACTGGTTGGGAGAAGAGGCAGATAAGATGATGATGATGATGATGATGATGGAGATGATGAATAAATTTAGATATATGGGAAACATCACATGAAATGAAATTTGATCATGCTAATCCTCTTGCCCAGCTTTTGACCCTGTAAATTTTTAAATGGAAGAGACCTGGGTATTGCCTGTTGTGGCCTAACCTTAGTAGCCTTCTCTAGTGCTTTTCCTGACAGGTTTTAAAGTTTACCTGTTTTCAGTAGTATTTAGAAGCTGTTTCAACTATATGAACCAAAGTCCTCAGAGGATTTAATCAGTCAATGGAGCATAAGGTTTGGCCCCCTCTATTCTAAATGCTGATAATAACAATCCTATTCTGGCTAAACTCGCATGAAGTTAAGGTTAATGCAAAACTACATTAATAAACAAAAAGCAACACCACCCCCACCCCTTCCCTCCTGTCCCTCAACTTGTTTGGCAAGTGCAGGAGAGTGCCTGGTTTGTGAGCAGGAATGCTTAGGAACATGTTTGTAGCCTAATGTGAAAACCTTTTTAATCCTGGTGATTTTAACTTGCTTAAATTCCTTTGAAGGTCCCCCTCCTTGATGGGGTTGAGGTTCCATAGCCATGATGCATTTTTATACCGCATTCCGCAGGAGTTAGCACTTGCCGTGGAGACCTGCACTTTTTCTTTTAAGCAGATAAAAAGAGGGGTCAGTCAGATGTAATTCCCCAGCTCCTCGTATAAACAATTTAACTGCTGCAGCAACATACTTGTTTGGAATTACTCCCTCAGATTCAATTCTCTTTTCCTACTCCACTTGTAAAAATGGTTAGTGTCCTCTATAAAGTGCTGCTCAGCCAGGTCCAAGGCTTGCTGTGGAGTTGTAGAATAAATGTTAATCTAATACAGGTTACTGGGTCAAATGCAATCACAGGCTTGTGGGAAAAGCTTAATACTGTTCTGCTTCTTCTAACACAGTAAACCTGGATATTATATGATAGGTTAAATACCATTGAACCATGGCAAGAATTTTCTTGAAAATAGGATTTAGTACAAAGGAAACTACACTGGAAGAGTGACCTAGGATTGACTTTGCTCTCTGAGAGCATTCTAAGAGAGATGAGGTATGCTCTGAAAATTATCTCCCTGAAAACATTAGGTGCAAAAGACCCTAGGTCAGCTACAGCAAGGATGATTCAGCTAATAAAAGGCTGCATGGGTTTTTACACTGCTGCCTTCTGTCCATAGGAAAGAGCATTTTGCTTTTTTTCCCCCGTGCAGTGATTCTGAAGCCAGCATGATGTGACTAGCTTCAACATCTGATATCTGAGATTTTGTAAATACGCACTTAAAAACATATAACTTTAACACTCACATGTGAGTGCTGACAGTTGCTTATTTCCCACAAGCTGGCTTGTGTTACCCCTTGCTGTCATGTACCTCTCTGTCCCGCAGTGATGTAGTTTGGCACAATATTTCACCTTCTTTAGTGCAGTTTTTGTTTGTACTCAGTATTGCTGAGGTTAGAGACTCAGTGAAGCCCTTAAGGGAAGGCCTGAGGACCCAATCCCACGCAGAGATTTGGCTCAGTGTGTGCTAATTTGTATCAGCCTGGGCCGGTCTCTTTCTGCGGTGTATGCTGTCTTCCTCTCCTTGTTTATGTAGTTATTTAAAGTCCTGGTGTTTGATTACAGAATGAGAGAGAATGGGCACAAAGATGAGGGGTGCTGTGGACTTCATTTTATATTTGTTTTGTACTTACTGCTTTAACCAGCCAAGGTGATAAGTCCTGTTAGTGAGAGAACTCTGGATGATACACAGGGAGAGAGGACACTTCAGACACAGGGAGAGAGGACACTTCAGAGTGCTGGGGCTGAGAGACCAGTTGAGTTCAGACATCCCTTCTATCAGTCTGAGCTGGAAACAGAGATGAGGCATTTACACTGGGGTGAAAGGTGGCATAGGAACATACAACTTTGCTAGTCAGTAAAAAAACCAACCAAACCCTGTTGCATCATAGCACTGAAGTGTCAAAATGCTGCCCCGGTAACGATAGAGCGGTGTCAAACCTCATTTTACATGTGGGTTGTGAAAGGCAGGGTCAAAACAGCCTGTGGCAGAGGTAGGAACATAGCCAAGTTTTTTGAGATTGGTTGGCTGGTTTTGTTTGGGTTTAGTTTTGTTGCGAAGTTTTATACTGAAGACAAACTTTCTGCACAAGATTTTGTATTGAGTGCTGTGTACAGCAAGCATTGCATACCTTAGCATGTCTCAAACATTGTTTTTCACGTTTTAATTCAGAAATGCCACTTAGGTCTCTTCAGGCTTTGCACACAAGATGCATTCAAGGTGTGAAAGGAGTGGGCTGTGGAGTCAAGAACTCACTTCTGCTTTGGAAAAAAATACAAGCCAAATGTAGTCATGCACAGGAAGTTCCTCACTGGGGTATGCTGGCCCTGTTTGGCAGCCAGTCAGATGTTTCCAGCTATTGCCCCACCCTCCTTGATTTTCCAAAATCAGTACAGCTTGGACTGCTGAAAGGCCATGACTGCATGGCAGTCAACTTTTACTGCCATCATCTGAGTGAGAACTGAAGGATGGTCCCCATGTGTTAGAGACTGACACGACTGAGCTCGCAGAGACCAGGAAAAGAAGAGGCACTGCTCATGTGGCTGTTCTGTGGGGAAATGGCAGGGAAAGATCTTGAGGAGATTGCTATTCAGGAGACCTTTGGAACATTTCAAGCAGAGGGTTTGCTCCTTGGTGTCAGAGCTTTTACACAAAGGTGCCTTTATTTATTACTTTTTTTAACACGGAGTAGAACAAGTGTGGATTGTATCTCATCTGGGGAAGCATAGCAGTCTGCTGAAACCCGTGCTGAACAAGAGAAAATGTTTTGTCTGTGCTATTTTCTTTGTTTAGCCATGAGACTCTGTTAACCTCTGGTCCCTGAGCTCTCTCCTTCATTTCATCTTCCATATCATCTTTTGCCAACATTTGGTTGCATCAATCTGCTTCTGAATAGCCAGGCCTTCTGCTTTCTCTCTCCTCCTCCAGAGTTAGTTGTGGGGTAAGAAAAAACCTTTTTTTTTCTTCTCCTCCCTGTTCCATTCTTCACTGAAGTGTATACTTTTCCCTCTTATGTATTCTTCATCTGACCATGTTCTGTCTTCTGCCTATTCCTCATGTCCCTTACACAGGTTTCAACACCTTTTTCATTTCTCTGAGTCTCACTCGCCCTGACAAATCTGATGCATCTACCAGATGTCCCTCCTCTGTGCTCCCAAGGGCCACCCAGGACACACCTGCCTCCATGCAGCTGGAAAGCTGAAAGGAGGACGATGTCTAAAGTCACTAATCAGTCACTCCTTCCACCCCACTCTCCTCTTCAGGGCCAACTTTATAATCTGATTTTATTCATTGGCCAGTCAATGAAGAAATATCAGCTGATTTAGAGGATTCAGAGTGGAAGTGTTGATCCTGCTGAAGGCTAAACTAATACCGAATTTCACATCTACTTTCTCGCTTTTTTGTATTGTGGGGTGCTGCTGTGCACTTTCAAATAAATATGTTTGTGGCTCATTCATCTTAGGAAGAAAAGGGGTAGGAAGGTCTCAAGAGTTACCAGATACTCTGTAAGGCTTTTGTGTTGTGCTTTTTAAAAGTCCTATTTGCTTCCCCAACCCTTCTTGTCCTTAGCTGCTCAGTAACCCAGACCTTGGTACACCTTAAAATATTGCAGTTTAAACTGGAAATGCTGGCTGGTGTGTAAGTGAAATGTAAGCATCTGGTTGTTAGTCTACCTCCCCCAAAAAACCAAAACCAAAAAAAAGTATGGCAGTTTTGATCCATCGTTTCTAGCTGGTGGATCAGTTCTGTCCAATAAGATTTTTTCATGTTTTATCATAGGACATGCTCGTGGCACAGCAAGAGCTTTGTGTCTTGGTAAAGGCTCAGTGTCTCACCAGTAGCAAAGTGTGTACAAGGGCTGTGTCCTTTGTCGAGTCCTGAAGCTGATGCGTGAAAGGCAGAAAGAAAGCTTGCAGGGTGTTTCTTTTCCCTTTAAGGAATAATTAAAAAAAACCTGTGACATTTTGGAAGGCGATTTGCTAAGCTCTGCATGTTCTGTGTACTTTAGTGTGTGAACAAATTAGATTATGAAAGGTAACGTATTAGTGATTTGACAGTAATGTGGAATTTTGGAAGCATTAATCGCTAATGCATATTTCATAATGTCAGCTAAATGATCTCAGTTGAAATGCAAGAAAGGCAATTGAAAAATTCCTTGAGATTGCGGTGAAATCTGCAGATTACTTTGATTTACTGCAAAATACTACAAGGCAGTAGGAAATGCTCATAGCTGCTGTGTTTATAGCTACAGTAGAGATGTGGAATGAAATGGTAAATTCATATATGTATTTATCCTGTCAAATGTAAACCTCATTCGTCATCTTCATGTTACATAGTAAAAAAAACCTAAAACCAAATTGGAGGTTACAACTTAGTATTCTCATTTATTATTTGTGTTAGCAGAATATTTAGACACCATAACTGAGATCAAGGCTTTCATATTTTCGTGCAAGCACTAACTTGCTGAAAGCCAGGGCAGCAGCTTTTTTCCTCAAAGTTTTACTCTCTCTCAGTGCTGTAACAATCTGCCTGCAATGGCAGTGTTGGGGTGATCGAGCCCACTCGCAGGGAGCATGGCATCCAGTGGGTGAATTTCCCCACCCAGGACAGTGCTCCTGAGGGTAGTGCTGCAGGAGACACACCTGTCTGAAGGCTTGGCCCCCTGGATGTCGCTCTCCCGGGCATCTCCTCCCCAGTTCCAGAACCCTCCAAGTTTATGTATTCCCCATTGGTTAGTTTAGCTATGATTATGCATGGCCTCTGTTTAATNCTCTGGGTGCACTTCCCTTGGGCTCAATAAACTCAATAATGTTGAATCCAGTGGTCCTCCCTCATCCTTTGTCTCCTGCCGTTGCATTGCTACACCTTGGACTGCAGCCTGCTCCTTGGAGAGCCAGAGGGCAGAAAGCTCTTGCAGAGAGCCCTATTCCACTGCTGCTTGCTGAGGTGGTTCCCCCGGTCGGGACCCGGCTCAAGTGGCGCCTGCCAGGCCTCCGGGCGGCCGAGTGGTCAGCGCGACATGGCAGCTTGTGCAAATCTTCATGTCTTTTCTTCCTTGTGGGACTCGATGAGCCAGGAGAGTTGACATTGGTGAGATTTAAATGGACATAGGTTTCAGAGCTAATGAACTGATACCTTTCTGCAGTTCCCAGTGGGCTCCACACCTTTCCGGGTGGTCCATCCTGCCTGTCCGTCCTGGCTGCAGAGTCAGTCATGGGTGTTCTTAAGCTACGTTTGTTTTTGCAATTGAGGAAACAAAGCCCTTTATTTTACTTGAAGCTAAAGCTAAGAATTTTTAGGTCTCGCTTCTTAGCTACTGTGCAGAAAGACATCTGCTTACTGAGTCATCACCAGGCTGTGGTGTTCCCCTTTCTTTCAGCTGATGAGATCCACTGTGTGTGGATTAAATATCTCTTAAAGCCAGTTCTGTTTGTTACTGACTCCATTGTCAGGTAGGAACTGATGCTTCCACAGTTGGGTTTTTTCTAAGTAATCTTCTTTCTGCTGAGTAATCCTGCTGACCCCGAGGACGCTTTATTCCTCCCTCTTCTGCCTCATGTCTAATATTTGAAGTGAAGTTTATTTGGGAGAGTAAAAGTGAAAGGATTGGGCTCTTTTCCAATGGCAGCAATATTGGCTGTGAAGTATTAAGATACCTGTTTCCTCTTGCATCAGAAACCATGGAGTGCTGCTGTTTAATGCATATTGAGTAGTGGAGAATCATAAAGAAATTTCTCGATTGAAATAGCTTTATTTGGTGTAAGGAAAAGCAAGGCTAGTCCTCATAAAGCCAGAATGCTCTTCAAATCAAGAAAATATTGCATATTATGTGAAAACTACAATGCTTGCCATGTGTCACTTCTTCCTCATTGAGAGCTCTGTTCATGGCCTGTATTTCCCAAGTCAATTACAAAAGCCCAATAAATTAATGGACAACCTCTGTTTATAAAGAAATTTCAGCAGAAGCAGTATGGACTCTAATTCACAACAGTGCTACAAAACTGATAAGTTCTTTGTGTAAATCCTTTAAAAGGGTTCAGTGGGCTCTTTACATCTCCCCAAAAGATCTTTTCAAGCCTATCCATGAAATTATGGTTGTCCCAGCAACTTCCATAACTGTCTGTCTGTATCACCCATCCTTTTGACTAGTGCTGCTGAGTCTTCAAGAAGTGGCAGAATCTCTCATTCCTCTTTTTAAACTGGATGGTGCTTAAAAGAAAAAGTATGTCTGCATTTGAGCTAAAGTACAGATTGAGTCTGCATGGGTATGAAGAGAGAGAGCAGAGGTTTGTCTTTCAGAGCAACATTTTCAACCCCTTTCATATGTTTCATTCATTATTATACTTGATCGGTTTTACGGAGCCCAAGAAAGTACCTGGTGCTTTTTGGAGCATGTAGAAGGCATCTTCCTTGCCTTGAAGACTTATTTTCCCACTGGGTGTACCCATACTGGGTAATGGAAAGCAGCTCAGACTCCTGAGCTAGCAGACCCGTCCAAGGCAAAAGCAGTGTTGCTGTGAAGGGCTGTGGTGGTTATTTTGCTGAGACATATGGCCAAGTCCTGGCCAGGTGCCACACAAGTGTGGCCCTGCTGCTTCTGAGCCACAAGTGAGGAGCTCCAGTAACTCTACATGGGGTCGATGCCATCATTCACTTGGCAGCCATGTGGGCAGCTGGCCCTGTTCTTTCTTCCTAGGTGCAGACAACATGACATCAGTGATGTTTCTGGCCAGATACAAAGATTTCTTGGAACAGAAGAGGCAGCCCACTTCCTGCAGTGGAAACAAACCCCTCGCTTGTTCCTACTGCTGTTGAGACTTGTTTATTTTTTTCTTCATTTAAACATTGCTGTTTGTAGGGCGAAAAGTGTACTTCTAGGACAATGCTTAAAAAGCATCTGAAGTACATATAAATGTGAAGTATTTTTAATATTAATAAGTTTTTAACAGAGAGCTATAACAGATTAATTTTTGTGAGATGTCATTTTGAAATTAAAATATGGAAAGTATTTTAGTTTTTGTGGCTTTTGTGAAGAATAACAGCTGTGGAGAGATAGGCATCATAAAGTTGCATTCTGAAAGAAAAGAAACCGAACACCCATTCTAACTCCTTCCCCTACCTGGAATAACAACATCCTGTCTTTTCCCATATACATGTTGAGTTTACCTGTTACTCCTGTGCTGTTTTCCTGCTGCACTGAATCCAGAATCAGATTGAAGGCTTCTCTCCTGATACCCATATCCCATGGAGTTTAAGTATCTCAGAGATCACTATAACATGACCCTGCATGTCAGATATGTATCGCAATACAACAAAATTCCTCAAGCAGTGTTATACAGCTTTTGAATATGACCAGAAACATTTGCCAACATTGAAAATAGGATCAAGGTTATTTGTCAAGGCAGTTTATGCAGTTTACCTACATAAAAGAACAATCAGGTATTCAAACATCTGTAATGTAAAAATATTTTGAAAAGAATGTGAAGGCAATATAATATTCAATGAAAATTTGGCATTGCAAACAAGTAACAAGCAGTATTAGAGATTAAAACTGAAGTAAACCTTAGTTCTGCTGCAGAAAAAAAAAACTATGTTGAAAACCTGGAAGTGAATTTGCCAAAAGCATGTGTATAAATAGAAAATGCATGTGACAATTTTCTTTATTATGCAGCCTAATGAGAGGAAGGAAAGGGTAAGTAACGATAACAAAACCATAATGTAGTGTTATTCAAATCTTATAGTGTTATTGGATTTAATGATGGAAGCTGTTAGAAAGATGAAAGCATTTTCACCAGTATCTTAGCAACTTTTCTGCCCCAGAAAACGTGGCGTAGATGTGGGAGTCAGCCCTTCCCATAGAGGGTTTGGCTTTAGTCTGGAAGTGTCAGGTCAGGACAAGAAAGACTATCTGGTAAGATTTTGGAAGCTGTGGAAAGATCTTCAGAGCAAATGAAATTATAACTTATTTATATATGAACAGGTTGTGGCTAAGCTCTTAAGTACAACTCGAGATTCAATTCAACCCAAAGTAAAGACCTCAACTTCCTAACCTTTCATTTCCCCCTTTTATTTAAGGAGATGCTCCATAGCCTGCACCCAGCTCTCCTTGCTGCTAGACTCTGAGCAGCCTGCAAAAGCTTTCCTGAAAACTGGCCAGAGCAAGACACTATCTAAAAACGTTTCTTCTTTTCATGGGAAGCCTCCAAAGTGTGGTTCTACCAAAAGGATTTTTGTGTGTAACCCAATGCATCTGCCTCCTATCTGCTTCTATAAACAGTGAAGAGATATTGGCAGCCCCCTGTGAGAGAAACTCAATACTCCAGCAGTTCCCAAGTGCATAGGTACAGCAGCAAAATCTGGATTTTTATATCCAGGCTGTAGTTAGAGGGCACAATCTTCAATGTTTTGCTATTCTTCATTTCTTTGTACTTTGTTGAAAAGACTGGCATTTGATACTTTGTGCCCAAATCACTTCTTGCTATACCTGAAGGGCACTCAGAACTGTAGATGGTCGGCTGGAGTGAGCCTGCATGTGCCTCCAGCTTAATCAGATTTGTGCTGGATTGCAACAACGAATTCTGCATAGTGTTTTCAGGATGCCACCTCACTTGGACTATTCAGAGAGCACAAACAGTAATGTGTCAAAGAGTGAAGCACAAGGTTAGATTATATTTACAGTTAAGAATTTTTTTAGTCAAACCTGTAAAAGGTGCTGTCATGGTTTTGGTGGGAGGATAAAAACACTGTGTGATGTTCTGTGATACTGTCCTGAGTCTTTTGGGTTCTACCTTTTTTTTTTTTCACCACATTCCCTTTCATCAAGCAATGTAAATGTTTTTATTTATTCATCAGAAAAGCAGTTCAGCAGCTTGTTCATTGGTTTTTAATGTGTCAGGCAGAATGCAAAGTCTAAATTACATCAAGGGAGAATTTAAAAGTTTACACACACCTACTCATGAGAAAACGTCCCAGATTTTTTGGTTTTGTTTTCCAAAACAAAAGTTATTGATTTAGGAGAAAACAGCATGGCAAGATCCACTAATTGGATGTGTAAAATAGACAAATTTAGGCTAAAGACAAGATGCACATTTTTAGTAATAAACATAAATCATCAATGGAGGTACTTCCCAAGAGATGTCATAGATTGAATATTTAAATGAAGACTTTCTGAATTGTAGAAATCCCTGAGGTGGATTCTTTGCTCTAGACTAGAGAGAAGGTCAAATGATTATCTAGGAGATAAATGGTCCTGCCTGGCTTGAAAATTCATGTATTTATTAAATGTAAACAAAATGGAAACAGATTTACATCCTCATTTGCTCTAGTACTTGAGGGGAGAAAAAGCAACCCAGCACCACGACATATATATTCTCTCTTGGCATAGGAAAGAGCAGGATTGTCCTTGCCTCTCAGACAGCAGGATTTTGTGGGTATGTGCAAAGACCTGGCTGAAGGAGGAACCTTTATTAGAGGTCTGATTAATAAAAAAGATTATTGCTGAGTGGTTTTAGGGAATCTGATTTAGAGATGGAATGATCTCTGTTACTTTAACTGTGGCTTATAACGCAGATAATTAAAAATTTTTAAAAACGTTAAAAATGCGTATTTTATATAAATATGTCTCTTTCTTTAAATATGGCTTAATGCAGATAATTAAAAATTTTAAAAAATGTTAAAAATATGTATTTTACATAGATATGTCTCTTTCTGTCTGTCTGTCTCTCTCTCAAAAACAAATTTGTGATGATTTTGTCTACTTCAGACTGTAGGTTGTTTAATAGGCGGTCCTTAAATGAGATTGGTTATGGGTTATTGGTTATGGGATATGTAGTGAAATTCTGCGATGCACCTGAATTTACTAGCTACATTTAAAAATGTGAGCACCACCTTTAAGCAAAATCGTAGCATTGAGCAAATGCTTTTATGTCATCCTTATGAGGATAACATCCCAGGAATCCAGTCTGTGGTCTGTTTGATGTGGAGAGAGTACAGGGTCTGCTGAGGCTGATGAAAACCCATAAATAACATTGGGATCTGAAACATATTTCCAGGCAAAACTTGTTCTGCCTTCCAGTAAGCAGTAATTTTCAATGACCAGATTTGTGTTAGAGCACTGTGTACGAGATCCAGGTATAGACAAATTCAATGTTAAATGGTCGTCTCACTGTGGCTTGGTTTGAAATGAAGAGCAGTGCATCAGTTCATCCAAATAAGATACCTTAGAAAATGAAAAAATACTACTGAGAGAAGCTTTTAAGGCAAGTTCTTTAACTCTCCAGCACTTAATTTTATGAAAATGCTGTGTAGCTGCAAACCATTCGGTTTTTGATTTGATTTCATTCAGATTTTGATTCAAAGTGGACGCTGATTTTGGTTGCCTAATTTGCTGCATTAAGATATCCGTGTTCTATTCAGTCTCACTTTCCTACAGTCTCAGTGAGGGCTGCTGCATTTAAAATAATGTATGAGGATAGAAATGAGCTCATTCTTAAATGAAAATATAATATGATAAGGTGATACTTTTTTTAAAAATAAATTCTCTTTTTCCTCAGAGAGGAAAGGAATGGAGAAGATGTTTGCCTTCTTTCTTATTGTCTCCTGAAAATACCATTAAGTTATGACAGGATATATTATGGCTTCTCTTTTAATTTGGAGAAATAATTTTTTAATATAAATTAATTATCTTTCTTGCCTAAGAATTGGGTACTTGAGGGCCTGATCCAAAATCCATTGCTGTAAATGAGAAGCCTTCTCCAACTGTAAATACTGGATTGCTGTTTGTCTGGTTTTGACAAGATGTTCCCATCAGAGGTTGTTTCACAGTCATGCTCAGCATAAGAAGCTTCTTCTTTTTTGCTCTAAATGTGTCAGTTTTGAGCATCTCCCTTCTAAAAGGAAGTTTGAGATTCTAATTTATTCACAGAACAAATGTTCTTCTCTTAGATCTTCACTTTTCATAAGTCTATAACAGAAATAGTAACAAAACCACCTGAAGCATCCATTCATATACCTAGAAACAGTTTATGGGGACACTGAAAGACATTGATGTTATCTTTTTAATATTGTAAGGAATAATCCTATTAAAGAAGAAACAAGGAAAACTGTTATGCCCACAAGGCAGAATTATCCAAAGTTGATTGGAGAAGCTCAGGTTACTCTACAAAGCCCAAGCTGTGTGCTGGCCTATCTTTCCATCAGGGCTTGGTGAATGAACAATCATTTGTGGATTCTGCTCATCTCTCTTTGCGAACTTTGTTCAGTGGAATTAGATACAACTTTGACAAATTAGAAGTGCCCCTTAGCCCCACTGTCCCTGCCACAGCACAGTCTGCCAATTGTGCCTGGTTTTCTGAAGCTGGGCTGCATCAGAGCTGTCAATGGCAGGCCTTCCACAAAGCTACACTTTTTAATAAGGGAATCTGTCAGCACTGGCTTCGCCAGTCTTGCAACCTTGTCTTAATCCACAGTGCAAAGTGCCTTCCCTTTGCCTTCCGTCTGTTGTGACTTGGACTCTGAAATAAATATCCCCTTTGTTTACAATATGCCTGCAACAAAATTAACCTTTGGGATTAATTGCAACACAGAGTGGGCTGTGTTTCATCTTTCTTTATAGTACAGGTTTGGGATTAAGTAAAACTCAGCCACCTGCCTAACCAAAGTCTGATACTTTTGTTGCTGAATCCCTGGTTTTGCTCATAGCTTCTTAGAAGATGGTGCTGGTTACTGAGCTCTTTATATTTTCAGAAAAATTGATGGAAATTTCAAGTAGTGGCCTTCGGGACCAATATATCTGCAGTTGACTTGGTGAGGAGGGAGAGTGGGACTAAGCTATATGTTCCAGCTCTGCATAAAATCTGTTAGTAACTGGTTTGTGGTTCAGCACAGAAACCAGCACTGCTGGACTGGGTGCTACCTCTGATTTATACTACTCAGTTATATCAAGAGAATTGTTCTGGCAAAGGTTTTTCTACTCTGTACCTTACCTTATTTATTTTTATTTTCCTTCTTGTAAAGAGTATTTGTTAAATCTGTCATATTGGTAGGACTGGAAATTAGCAGCATATTCTATCAAAAAATTGAACATCACAAGTTCTTTACACTGACCTGTCATTTCTTGTGTGCCCATCCTGCCCGTGCCAATGCACAGGAGCTTGTGGTTTTAAAGGGGTTGGGAAGTTGCTTTATGGTCCTTGTCTGAACCTGTTTGCTGAGATGGATTCTTGCTGCATGTGAAATTTCAGCATCTGGGTCTGTAGAGACTGGCCTGAGGCAGGTCCTTCAGTTCTGTATGGGCAACCAACCCCCTGGCTTTATTAGCAAAACAAACCTTTATGCATTACCTTTGACTCACAATATTTCCACAAACTGTCATGGGGGACGATGATGTCCCTCGATCACTTACTAGACATCAAAAGATGAACTTGTTGCTTTCTTCAGAAAACATCATCGCTGAATCCCCTCACTGCCACTGAGAATAAAACTGCTCCATATAGCTAACTGTCATTTTAGCTTTGAAGGAAAATCAAGGTTATCTGCATTCCATGTATATCTGTGCATGTGCCCCCCCCATTCCATATAATGGCTTAGCGTTGTCCGTTCTCAATCCTCTCTGAAAGAAGAGATTTAAATTCAAAGGTAACTAAGTTTCCCCAGTGTTGGGGAAAATAAGAAACTTGATAGGGAAGAGTCACACTAATAGAGCATTTATTGGATGCATGGTTTCAGTGGCATGATTTCAGTGCATGTTCACAAGTTATTTAACACCAGACAATCCACACAGGAAGGAATCTCTGCTGCCAGAAAACCTTCAGACTCTTGTGCTCTTAGACATGGAAGTCAATCAACCACAAGAACCAAATAAAAAAGAAACCAGACTTGATTAGTTTCAATGCCTATGGCACTATTTCTTTCATTTTATTGTTGTTCTGGAAGCAGAGATGGCTTACCAGTGATGTATGTGCTCCACGCCTTCATCACCTCAGGGTTAGCACTGAGTGCTTGGGGCTGCTCTTGCAAAGGACTTCAGTGAGCACAGCCTGCAGCAACCTTTCTCTTGAAGGTCACCTACTATTAGCCCATAAATCTTGAGCTTTGTGCTCTGTTCTGGCTACCTGTTTATTAAGCCCTTAAAGGCTTGGGACAAGGTTAGCTAAGAAAATTGCTTCTCCCTCCCACCCCCACTTCATGCCCTATCATGGGAGTTATGATCTGTTGAGTTCCTGGGATTATTCTCCCTGCAGTCAAGAACATGGCTCTGCCAGGGAAGCAGAGTGTGTGCCCCTGAAACATGCCTCCAGCAGCCCGAAAAATCCAGGTTTACTGAATGCAAAACGAGGCAAACAACTTCCATTAACATTTGGAAATTTCCTTGGATTTTTTTCTGCAGAAGGATCCAGGGGCTCTGCTCTCTGGTGATGTACATCCTCATCGCTTGTATTTGCTGGTATTGCTGCTGAGCGCCCCACAGTTTTGGCGTATGATTTTTCAAAAACATAATTTATAAAAGCTCCAGTGTTAATACTTGTTTTGCAATGAAACATGGCAGATGAGATCATGCTCTGTGACTGTGCTGCAGCTAGGGAAACCTGGAGCAGTGAAGCCTGAGAACTGAGCTCCAGAGACAGCTGGAGTGACATGGGAAAGGTCAGTGGAAAGTGCTTGGGGATTGATGAGCTCGTTGTTGAGGTGCTAGGGGCCGAGAAGGGCATGATAAGAAATTAAAGCAGTGAGGCAGTGAGGGGAGGTAAGAAGTGGATGCAGAGCCTCTCTCTGTCGTTCCCTTGAGGGCCTTGTTAAGAGAAATTTCACTGTAAGTCTTAAAAGGGGGGAAATAACTTTTTTTTTTTTTGATGGCACAAACGTTTCCTCCAATGTTAAACCTTCAAGGTCCTTTATGTCAGCTCTTGTACACTTCAAAAAAAGTGCATAAAGTACTGGTACAAAGTGAACTAAAAGGTGCAATACTTGATAGATTTTGCTTTTTGGGGGTTCTTACATATCTTTACCTCCTCACAGCTGATCTTCCTGCATCAGTAGTCGCCTTCTGTGGCTGTTTCACTGTTAAGCTCTTTGTACCACACCTGTTTGATTTGCTTGTGTTGAGCTGCTATTAGAAAGGAAATGAGTAACAATATTTTAAATTTTATAAAAGAAAATGTTGTATCCATCCCACTCCCCTTGACTGCAATCGGATCTTAAAGGTCTTGCAGAAATTTATGTTACAGATACAGATTTTACATCACTGTGTGGTCTTCACTTGTTCGCCACAAGTTTTGTAATACCTGGAGCTAGCAAGGCAAAGTCAGCAACAGCCTTTCAGTGTGCAGCCAGCCAGAGAATGAAAGTGTTTGCGACAACTTTTGAGGTTTTAAAGTATTTGTTTTTCTTCTTCATTAGGACAGAGGCAATGTCTCTTGAGCATTTCACAGGAGGGAATTTTGTGGAAGAAGTCAGGTTTATGATTTGTTTTCCTTCCCAGTGACAGAACAGTCCAGCCCAGGCCTCAGAGATCTTCCTTTTGAAAACTTTGCTGAAATAGATATCACTGTGAAATGTTCCTACAAAACCAGCATATTTTGATCAAAAGAAATATTTTGCTAAGAATTGTTCCAGACAGCTCCCCTCTTGAATGTCTTAACTGCTTTAATTCAAGTAAGTTTTCCATGGCAGCAAGCTGCCTGTGATGCGGGCTCTGCTCCTGCAGCCTTTTCCTTCCTTCAGAGCAACATCAAGAGCAAGCTCTTATTACACTTACAGGGGAAAAATTTATTGTTCCCTTATTCCATCAGATTATATAAATGAAAGAGTGGTGATAATTCTAGCTCATCAATAGCAATACGTTTACTCATTATCTATGCCAGACTGAAGATATGTAATTAAACTATACAAAGGACCTTGAAGTGATGTTAGCATTTTAATACAGAGAAGTAGAAATATTCATGGAAGGTCAAATCATGATTTGTAATTTTACTGAGGTCACTGCAGAGCTTGTGACCATGTGTGATATTACCTTCACTTAAGGATATAATAATGAGCCCCACTTAAGTTCAGCTAAAACCAAGTGGGATGCTGGCAATCAAACCTGCAAGCTCTTGCAAAGTGGCTATTAACAACTAAAATTGAATCAGTGCTTAAGCAAAAACTGCAGAGTTACTCCTGCTTTTCTAAATACTCTGCTGCTGGAGCTTTGATCCACTTTTGATATTCATTAGATAAATTACAGATAACCACGAGCATTGAAGTCGCATCAAATTAGAAGTTCTGTGTGAAATTTTAGTGAGAAACTGGTGTGAAACTTGACCACGTTGACCAAAGATTTGCTTGGAGAGATGGTCTTTGTCCTATTGAGAAATGCAAAGTAGAAACTCAAAGGCTGCAAAGTCGTTGTGGATGAAGGAAGGCGTTCACACTGAGTTCAAATCGAGTTTCACGTGACTATTGTGTTGAATCGGGACTAGGCTCTGCCATAGGCTTTTTGGCTCCAGGGTTTTTCAAATCAGGAATGTCAATGTCCCTTAATAAGTAACTGGCTGTTCAGCCCAGTGAGCTGAAACTTTGTCTGGGAGAAGACTTGGATAAACTTACCAAGCTATGTTGTTCCCACCCTAGGTTAATGCACTGCATAAGGCGATTTTGGGGGCTTATGCCAAAACTTGGCAATGAGTGGGCTTTGTGCTTAGTACTAGCTGTGCATCAGCTAGGTGATGTATTTGAAAAGGCCAGCTCCAGCTGTGTTCCCCATTGAAATAAATGAAAATAATGGCACTGACAATATTAAAAAAACCCCAACAAACCACACCCAGAAAAAACATTGAGATTGGGTTCTGTTATGTATGTCATTGTATTGGCCTAAGTTTATATGCAGGTTATGTGCAGCAATAAGGATCTTTTTATATTGTAGATGTACTCTGTGGGGATTAAGCCTTCTCAATTTACATGATATGAGGGGAAGGTAATGTTAAGTGCCTTTCATGATGAGACCTTCAGATCATACTGACTAGGAGCTCTAGAGGAAATTTGGCTCAGGTGCTGTCCCTGCAAGTGACTCTACGCAGTATTTTCCTGGCAGTGATAACAGTTTGGATTATATTTAACCCAAATACTGTTGGTTTTATTTGCATGGTTATTTTTAACCTGCTGAATTCTTTGGCCAGCTCTGTAACAACCATGTGGAAACATGTTATCTCAGACAAGGGCTGCTGCAAAAATCACTGAATGTCAGGGCACCGCTTCAACCGCCAAAAGAAATGCAATGTGCAATGGGCACCTAACCAAACAGAATGGTTGTGTGTTTAGAGATACAGCTCTTTCAGGTTCCCAAACCTGCTGGCTTGTTCCTGCTCTCTGCTGTCCTTCTCCACTAACTGACATCTCGTGCTGAATTGTCTCAGGAAACTGATACAGCCTTTAAAAACATAATTTTGTAAACTGGAGAATTTCTCATGAGTCCACAGCATAAGGGAGAGTGGGTTTATACCTGCCATAGCCTGGATGTGAGGAGGCTCTAGTTGTTGTGCTCTGTCCTTTGTACAGCACTTCATGTGCCCTTGGGGTATGATTCTCAATCTACAGTTGCTTTTTATTTCCTTCCATCTTGTGTTTTCGCAATTCAGACAAACTATTGAAAATGAGCCTTCTCTCCCTAAAACACGAAGGAGTCCCCAGCAATAAGCAACACCCAAGGATTGTGTAAAACTGAGAGCTTTGGTTCCGCAGAAGGAAAGAAGAAAAGCGTTTCCTTGCAGAAGCAACGTTCATCTCACAGTCAGGTGTCTGTGCTGCAACTGACTTGTGTGCTAAATCTTTTCCTTGCTCAGATGGTTTACTCTGGGGAAAAAAAAATGCCTCTCTGAGCCAAGGACCAGGCAGCGTGGGATGGGGCAAGAGCATCAGCGATGAGTGCTGCCTCACTGAAAGGATGATGATTAGGGTTGTGTTTACGGGAAAAGTTGGGGAAATTCTCTGGCCTGATCTCTCTGCCTTTGAACTTTTGATTATTCTTCAGTGAGGAAAAGAACTGTCCTACTGGTCTATATGTTTCATTTGGGTTTCTGTTTTGTATCTGCCATTTATGGTATACTAAATATGCTAAGCTGGTCATTCTGAGAGTTGTGGTAATATACTGCCCAAGGATGGGGTCTCTTCTGCTGTTTTACAGTCTGTGCTTTTGAGGTCTCTGATTTCCCAGATTAGGAATACTCCAAATTAAATGTGGTGCCTATCAGTGTCATCTAGTACAGTTTTCTTGCTCATTCTGTGCCACTGAGCTTCCACCCCATCTGTAAGTGCAGGTTAAGAAGCAGGGAGAATTGTGGTGCTTGGCAGAAATACTGATGACAGAACAGTGCATTTCTTTATTTGCAATTCCTTACGAATTACTGATTGATTTTGAATAGCTTTGCATGTTGAATTTTAAAAAAAAGTATCTCACCATATGGCAGTATGAGTTGAACTGCTGTGTTGCAGAAAACTCTGGAGAACTTAACAGGGAAAATAGAAGCATTTGGTCTTAGAAGATTTTTTTGGGGGGTGATGGACAAATTTAATCTGAATCTATTGTAATTCATATTTTCCTTGTTCACGTCTGTAGTTCTGCAACCTCAGAACCAATATATGATATTGAATTTCTGGCCAGGCACCACTGTTCAGATGTGATCTGAGATGGCATATCTGCAGATACCTGCACTTCTGACTTCCCTACAGCTGCTTGTCAGGTCAGGATACACCATATGCCATGGCAGAATTGTCTCATCTCTTTGCTGGAGATGCTAAGTCAATCCCATAGTTTTTTGCTACGACTTTTGACTGACAACAGAGCTGTCTTGGAGAGAATGCACCATTCCTGGTACCTGAGTTGACATATTTAGAGTATGTTCCAATATCTCTATGTATCACCATACTGTGCCATAACCCCCAGAAACCCTACTCTTCTGCCCTGCCCCTTAAAATAATAGATTTGCAACATCTGGCTGTGCAGTTGCCACTTTAAGTTATTTCCCCAGATGCAAAAAGTGGCAGCAGTCCAAGAAAGATCCAGTTTACTTTAACACACTCATGAAATTCTCCTGTACTCTACTTTTCAATAATCACAGTGCATCTTTCAGCTGCTTGTGAGTTTTAGCTTCAAAACACTCCTGTGAAGTACAATCTCTGTGTCCTAAATGGAGAATCAAGGCACGGGCCAGAACAACATGAAACCTGCTGGTAGACACAAACATGTCTGAACTCTCTTTCTTTGTGGTGCTGGTTAGCTGGCAGGTGGCTGTGCCTTGCTGTGCAGCCAAGGCCTAAGAACTCAGAGAATATAATATCATGACTCAAGTCCCATTGCCCAGGCAGGGCTCCTCTGCCAGACCATACAGCTTGAAAAACTTATGGCAAAGCTACTTTCCTTAAAATTTCGTTAAGAAACTGTTCTCCTTCACCAGGAATTAATCCAGCTGTAATTTCTACATCTTCCATTGCAGTTGTGTTTGTGTTCTCAAACCCCTGTGGAACATGGCTCAGGATTTCCCACCTTCCCAGTGCTCCTGGATGGAGCTTTCTGTCTGCAGATGGGCTACAAGGGGTCATGGGTGTGGTAACTCATCTTTCTGAATTGCCTTGGTGACAGCAAGAACTACTGATGACAGCCTGATTTAAAGTTGTCTGTAATATAATGAGCATAACCATAAGTAGAGGAGAATTAGCCAATTACTGCTGCTTAGGGATTGCTTTGTGAGGTTACTCCAAATGAATTGTCTGAGAGCTGGGTTAGCTTCAGATGCCACCAAGGGACAAGTGGTTAATTGTAATGAGTTTTTGTGTTATGGCACTCCCTAACAATGAGGTTGTTCTTGGGAACAGGGCACGATACATGTCAGGAGAAGGTGTCCATTATAAATAGAGCTTGAAATAAATTCAAGCTCTGGTAGTTCGTTATTAGGGGTAGCCTAGAGGGATAACAGGAGAAATTTCAGTATATTTAACAGATGCTTATCAGTCACCACCGTGGAAAGTGTTATGAAAACTTTTAAAGAAGGGAGGGTATCCTCTCTCTACACCCCCCACCTTTGAAGGCTAAGTGTGTGTGTACATAAACCCAAAACATATAAATGTCCCAGTTGACATGCTGTGTTGTGACAAGTCATCTCAGATTGTGTCAATCATATTGCCTTATGCTATATTAAGTGACATACTATAATGTGATTGATACAACATGAAATGACACATCATTGTACGAAATATCATCTGTAAAATTTAGGAAACTACCGAGGAGCAGAAGCTGACTGTGGCCTTTTAAGTTTTGAGGCAGGAAAACTGAAAAAGTAAAAGGAACTCCTTGGAATCAGACCTGCTGCTGCCATTAAGGTCAAGTGTGCTCTACTACCTGAATCTTTTAAGGGTAATTAGTGGGTCAGTTTTAAAAAATGCTCTTGTTCCTTGGGGACTGACATGTATCTGTGGGTCTGAATTGAATTTCTGTGAACCACTTGGCACATCATTAATCGTTAGTGTATCTGCACCATACAAACAGGGCTGCAAGCTAAATGTAACCAGTTTCAGTTCAGGGAAAAAAAAAAAAAAAGCCCTTTCAAAACAAAACCAGACCAGACTGTTCTCTCTTTCTCCATCTGGATTCTGCTTTCCTCCCATGCCTTCTCTTTTTTCTTTTTCGATTTTATTTATATAGTGACTGCAGTGTCAAATACTGAGATGTCTCTAGACCCCATCACAAAATCCACTGGGGTCTGGAGTGCTCTATTGTAGCACCCCTGAAATGCAGTGGTATCCGTGGGCTCACCAGTAAGTGCTGTGGAGCAGCTCTTCTTTGGCAGCAATGGCACAGGGCTTCCTAATCTTTGGACTTGGCTTGAAGCTGTGGGTGACTGTATTTTGAGAGCATCCTCCCCCAAAACTGCATGGTATGACCTCTTACTCTTGCCACCTGTAGGCACCTCAGGAAACTAAACTTGGTAGTATGTTGATAGTATTGTGTTATACTCACTGCTGGAGCAAGTAAAAATTTCCTGGAAAGAAGAATTTCTCTGAAATGAGACCAGGAACTCTTGGATTAGGTTTGCTTCAGTAAACTCTTACTTAATGGGATTTAGAGGTTGCTTTCTTACGCTTGCTGGGAAAAATGGGCCAGGGACAAAAAATTAAACCTCATTTGGTGCTGCCAGCAGGTAATAAAATGTAGAATAAAGCCAAACATTTTGAACATGGAAAAAACCACTCATTGCCTACATATCTTTTTATCTTATTAGGAAATGGTATAAAAGGGACAATAGTCAGTTTTTCAGTGACTTTTTTATTTTAGCAGCCCCTCATCCCTTTCCTTCTGGTGGTGGAGACTAAGGTTTTTCCATGATGGAGAGATAATAGTGATAATTTATTCTTTCCAGAGACATACGGGTTGTGTTGGAGATATTTTTGTTGCTTTCTGAGCCTTATTTCCCTCTGCTTTGAGGACAGGACAAGAAAAACACACAAAGAAAGACAATGAAATCAGGGGAGCTATTTCTCTCTTTGATGCTGACTTTTACCTACAACTTCAAGTGACATGGAGACACAAAGGGATTGTGGTCTTATTCCAGGCCAATTTTGATCTGCTTTAGGCCATTTAAAATTGCCTTTTCTAAAACGTGGTTTATAGCAGCCTTAGGAAGTCCAGTAAAGCTTTTCTTAAACAAAAGAGAAAAGCAATAGAAATTAAAATTTAAAAACCAAATAAATTTTAAAAAAAACCCACAAAAAAAGCATACCACAAAAAACAGGAGGGAAGAGAGAACCATAAGGAAGACCATTGCAGAAGATTCTTTCACATGCCATTACAGATGTCCAGGGTTTAGCCAGTGTTGGGGAAAGTGCTGAAACCACCTCTCTGGGACACAGAAGGCCCAGCAGTGTCACAGGGAAACCTCCCCAGTTCTCTGTGTAGCTATTTGAAGAAATTGCAAAAGTATTAATTTTTGTTTTGCTTGTGGTTTATATTAACTGACGGAAGTAACTTGACAGATTGAAATGGGTCTTGTAAATTCCAGTAAAGTAGCTTGCATCTGTCTGGCCCAGGACAGATTTGGTTTGTGATCATGCAATTCAGGTGAGAAATGAGATGTACAGAGGTCAGAAAAGCAAAGTATTTAAGTTCAGCGTTGCTTCAAGTGGTCATCTCTAAATCTCCTGACGCATCTCTAGCCAGCACTGAACACAGAGTGAATTGGGACCTTCCAGAAGCTTGTTGCAAGGAGAGATAGTCTTTGGATATAGGTGTATATACAATATTAAATCTTAGCTGAATCTGTTTGAATGATTGCAGGCTTCTGAGGCAAGTTTATCTCATCAAGTCAGTCCAACACCAGGCACCACATAGCTGGATACTCCTAAAAATACTCGCAAGTCCGAATAGTTTCATGGTCTTCGATTGGAACATCATTGCTAATTCAATACTCAGTATTATCAGTCCCCCGTTAAAAGAAAAAAAAAAAATCAGTCATCTGGCAAAGGAGTGGGAAATATGCTGTATAAGCAGTCCTGTAGCTGGAATTGTTACCAGCACTTACGCAAAATGGAACCTGGGAAGATCATGTGGATAATTTGTGAACTCAGATACTTAAATATACAGCCAGTTTAGTAAAATAAATCCAATTGCACCAGAGATATAAAAACGAAGAAAATCCTAAAGCAGGCTACTTTTTTCCTTTACTCACGCTTGAAGAGGAAGGGGATGGGGGAGGGAATAAAGAGGTGCCACATCTGTTTGAATTTGGAAGTAAGTGCAATCTTTCTTATTTTATCCAAATCTTTTCTGAATTAGCAGTTCCTGTTCTGTGAATGGTAATGCCCTCATGGTCAAAGCACAGCAGTGTTTGCATTCATGTGTTATGTGGTAATGCTGAATGTAGAAAGTCATTAGTCATTCATAATAGAAGGCAAAAGTGTGAGAGAGGATACAGGGCACCTTACAGAATTTGAACTGCGCAGTGCTACAGCCAATTTCTCAGTTGTTGTAAATTGGCAAACCCCAATGAGCTGTAAATTGTGCATTTTAGAAATATGGCCTTTGTTTCTTTTTGTTTTGCTCGTGCAAAATGTCTAGTGCTTTGTAGTAGCTAGTCTTACTTGCTCAGTAATCGGATGCCCGTGTGAACTAATTTAATACATGGATATTGTCTTTTGTGTTTTTGTTCTTCTCTGCATGTCAGTGCTCTTTTTCTGAATGGAGTTCAATTATTATTATAACATATATTACTTTGGATCATTTTACTGCTCAATCAATACACATATCTGTACAATAAATATTGACGTTGCTTTAATGTTCTACAATGTTCACTATGTCAAGATTACTTCAGTCAGAAGCCACCCATTACTGCTTGTTTCTAACATTTCCTGTCTACTCAATGTGAAAAAATTTGCTGCTCAAGCTTCTCTTCTGCCCTGGTTCCAAAAGATAAATGAAGGTAAATGCAGTACCCTCGGATTAATGCACTCGGCAGGATGAATCAGACTCTATTCCTCTAACTCTTGTGTGTGTCATTTTGTGTCTTCTGTACTTTATTTGTCCTTCCAACCATTTTTTATCTCATCTGTTAGAATTGGTAGGTAGTTGGGATCATGTATTGAAGTGTATTTCTACAGAGCACAGCACATCAGGGCTCAGATTTCACTTACAACTCACCTAACAATGCTAATACGTGGGCTGCTGTGCAACAGTGAGAAACCTGTGTTAAAAGACACAGCACATGCACAGACGCATGGATGAAGGGAGGTGAGAACAGCATGGTTCTGTTATTTCTCTCCAGTAATGTCTTAAACAGTAAAGGAATTGGGGGAGAGATGTACCATAAGCCAGTGTTAAATGTTATACTACCAGCAGCATAAACTATCAGTGGTGAGAAAAATACAGCATCTTTTTGAGTAATCAGAGGCAGATTTCCCTGTTATCCTCATGCAAGTGTAGGGACTTCAGTGGGCGCTGGCAGTGGTATCCGGCTCGGCAAGTTCAGTGAAACACATATGGCTAATCATTGAAGTCTGGAAACACTGGATCATGATTCTGTCTGTGTTGTGAAAGGCATAGTGAGAATTACTTGAAAACTGCATTTGAGTTGAAAAAAATTGCCACTTTTGGTGTTTCCCATCTGGGACGATATTGTCTTATTTACCACCAAGTAATCATAATATCTGTCTGGCATATGTACCATGTTAACACAAACATATACGTGTGTCTGCATGTGTATGCATCCACATTCCACCTTCTCTGTTGTACAGTATGGCATCAGGTCAGTAACGGCTATGAAAAATCATGATCTTTTTACACACAAACGCACGTGTATTTATGTCCATGAAAGGAAAAAGTCATTCGGATTGCCTGATCTTCTACGTTCCTGGCTCCCTCTGCAGCCTGGGCATTGAAGTAATCGTGATGATGTAAGGGAGGTAACTACAGTGAGAGATTAAACATAGCCCAGAGTCACCAAGCTGAAACTGGACTTGAAAAAAAAGTGTGTTTAAAATTGCTAGAGCATCACTGGTACCTTGGGAATCCTGTTCCTAGGTGGCTGCTGGAGGAAATGCTGTAGTAATGCACTAGCACCTGAAGCCAAAGGGAGATGTCTTCCTTTGTTGAGGATTTTGGGGCGAGCAATCCCACTGGCACCGTTTCTCAAGCCTTTCTCATCTTCTGGCAATATTTAAGGTTCAATATCCTGGGCACCTGTTGTTCCACCATTGCTTAGAGTTGCTGTGTTTTCGATTCTCCTAGCTTTGAATTGCCACAGTTTTATGCAGGCTGCATTTAGGTGAAGCTAATGCCTCTGTCTGAATGAACAGTATTTTGTACAATTATCATTCATTTTCCATATACTTCTCATGTGAAAAATACTATTGAACTAGTAATGAATTGTTACTATTGATGAAAACGATTGCTAATAAGTTTTATAGGGGTGAAAAAACATAAGTTATTAGTAATGTCTATATCATAAAGGACTTGTCACTGGAGACAAGAAACCAAATGTTATGCCACTTTTTCAGAGCCAAAAGCTCTCATTTCACCGTGTCATTATCATTTATGATAATTCTAATCGAAACATTGCATTGGGGAGGGAAGCTACCCAAAACAGTTGTAGTGAGATCTGGTGAGATCAAATGAGTGTGTTTTTGCATACCCATGTCCATTATAAAACCCATACTCTGTTCTTTCTTAAGGCTTGGAAGAAAGACTACAAAGGTTTCTGGAGATTCCTGAGTTAACCAGGAAATACCTCTTAAAGCACCTTGTTGATCTCATCTCTTGATCTGACATTCAGCTCACAGCATCTGTCTCTGGCCTCCACTCTTGTGCTTAGTTAACTTTTATAAGGCATTTTGACTGCCCCCAGCTTTTGTGATCTCTAGTTCAAAGGGTTCAGAACATTATTACAGCGTTTATTGCTGGGACATCATTACCTCTTGCCCAAGTGACAGGCTGATAGGGACTGTATCAAAGACAATGTCAGGAAGCACGTTTATTCATCATGCCACAGAGAAGCCCCAGGTTCCTCTTTTTCTCCTTTTAATTTTATGACATTCCATTCCAAGGATGGTCAGATTTTTCTTTGCTCCCAGAAGCACATTTTGAACTCAGTCCTCTTGAGTTGTGGCATTACCTGATTTCTTTTTTTGTAGGCAGTGCTGATCAAATACTTCCTTTTAACCAAACTTTGCTAACATTGAGGCTCAGAATCTGGGAAGATATTTATGTTTTCCTAAGGCAAATGAAATTCCATGGACTGTTTCTTCCTTCATAAAGCAAAGGCTGTCTGAGTTAATATCTCTTCTGAGCACCAGAAAAAGTGCTGACCCAGCTGGGGGCACTGGGATTCAGAGCTGGGTCTTCAAGAGCAGATGGTTTAACAGGCTAGTCCATTAATCAACTCTGCTTCTCCAAGCACTATGTTGTACTCTTTTTTTTCTTTTTTTTTCTAGCAATCAGGTGCTGGGTAAGAGAAATCTAACTTCTTTTTTCAAGAGATGGCATCTGATGTGCGTGTGCCATTAAATTTTATATTCCGTTATATTTCTGTTACAATTATTGAGCTAAAATGCAACAGATGTTTATAAGCGGTTAAACTAAGTTCTTCGGTAAATATGCTGAATGAATCCCACACATTTTCAAGTGCTTTGAATGCTTCTCAATGTAAAAAGAGAATTTGTTTCAGGTAGACAGAATAATCCAGTCCTGGGATTTACTGGTTAGAGGTAAGAAAAGAGTCAGCTAACAAAATCTTTAACACAAGTCAGACAGGTAGAAGAGTCCCAAAGCCTCTTAATACACATAACCTAAAATGAATTACTTTCATTTCTGGTTAAGCCCCTGAATACTTGTATAAATGCTTGAAAAGAAATGAAAAAATATTGAGGGAACAGAATATTTCTATTTCTCCCTGTGAAAGATCTTTAACTGAAGTGGAATGCATTCCTGCCAGGTGGCCTGTAGAAGTAAGCTTGTGTGTGATAATTCCTTTACATTCACAGCCAGTAGCTTGCAGACCCAAGGGATGAAATGATATTTTAATCTGACTTTGTTCTCTGTAACCCCTCTGCATACTAACTCTGTGTTTGAGTGCCTGGAAGTGTGCTGTTCCAGGGCAAAGTTGGGTAGTGCTGTGGAAACTTGTGTGAGGAGTCCCATGTGAAACGGTGTTAAATGGTACTTCCAAAAAAATTATTGTTATAATTTTATTATTATCGTTTTTCAACATAAGGATTTAGAGTTGGTGAAAGGCAGTGAATCAACTTTATTTTGGAGGCAGTGACTCCATCAGCTCTTCAGCATGCACTGTCTGTCCAGCCCACTCATTTCTTGCAACAGGAATACCTTTCCAAGAATGAGAAGTCTGAAGGATGTCCACATATTTGCCCTCTCTGCACAGACAATGTCATGTGGAATAGGAAGTGAAGGGATTCCAGCTGGTATTATCTGCTTTTATCTTTACCTGCTCAAAAGGAGCTACTCAAGATTACCCAGCAAGCATCAGTTAGCAGATCATTTAAGTCATTGATAATGTAGACTGAATCGGTCTTGGTGATTGTACAACCCTATGCCACATTTATGCATTTAATCCACCCCCAATGAAGCTCTTTGTAGAGACATGAGTATCACTGCTCATTTACTCCATCAAGATGCAAATCACCCGTATGTCAGATGATGCAGTAAACGTGGTTGGCATTTCCCCACATTCCAAGGACCAAGAGGAGGGCAAGAGGAAGAGCTGTGCAAAAGTGTGGGCGTATTTATCTCCTGGTGTTAGGAATAAAACTGTGCTGCAATTGAGGCAGAGAAATAGCTTTTTCCTAAAGTGTGACCACCTCAGGAGTCTTGTCGGTTTTTGTTGGATATGTGGGGATCCTCAGCTCCCAGCTCAGGTACCTGCAGTTGATAGTAACTCTCACAAGTGTAAATTGCACACAGAGTCCTTGTTAGAGCAAGGTACTGTACCAAGTTGCCCAAGCCTTAGTGCATTAGTAGCTGGCTGCTCTTTTATAACTACCCTTAGACTGAGGAGAGCTGTCATCTGAATGAATAACTGGAGTTCATTTCTCAGAGTAACCCTGAGCCACTGGACATAGTTTCTGTCCAATATTTTCACTCTCCTAGACTAAAGATGTGCAAGACTTCGTATACTGCTGTTCATGACAGACTGACTACTTGGGTCGCTTTTATATTCAAAATAGATGAAAAGTAGCTCTTGTCTGCAGTTTCCTCGTCACTGCAAGGCTGAACTAAGGTACTCTAGGCTTCAGGCAATAAATTATGTCAGGCCATGTAATGAGCCAAACTCACCTTGAAGGGCAGGAAGTGAACACCTGATGGACTTCAGTGAAGATGTAGTCCCTGTATCAGATGTTGGTTTGACCCAGAATATATTTGGGATTGTTTTGATCTCTCCTGTTTCGTTTTGTTTCCTTTTTCTTTCCAGTCTTTCTCCATGGTTTTGCAGAACAGAGATGAACTGTAGAAAGCTTCTAAAGTCAGCAAAGAAAGAGATTAAGCAGATGGGGATTTTGGAAAGATGGTGTGGTTAGGAGGGGGTAGGAGACAGTGTCTGGGATCAGAATGCGACGTGATGCGTGAGTACTTTGCTGCTGCTACAGTTTTAGCCTGTCATTCATTGTCGAAGTGTTCAGTGACCCAGTGTTTTGTCTGAGAATATGAATAAAATTAATACAATAATGTATGAGGGACTTGGGATGGAGATGAATGCCTTAGCGTGTGAAGTGCAAGAGGTACACTAGGTAGTTTTAGACTTGGAAGTTCAGTTTGCAGAAGGAACACAAACCTCCTGAGAGCTAATAGATGGAATAAATTGTGACCCTTCTGTGGGTGCTCTATAGAATCAGTGGATTTGCACGGGACACTTTGCCTCTTAGATCCTTGTGGAATATTTCCTTAGTTGCTATAAAAATGAGTCCAAGCCTACATAAAATAATCTCAACTGACCTGCTGAACTCTAAGTACCACTGGCATGTAGAAGCTCTTCCTTGGAGGCTGCTTAGTAAGGGTTCTTGTGTGAGTTCCAAAAATGTAATCCAGGTGACAGGAGGTGAGAATCTTAACCTGTACATCAGGGGAAAATAAATATTCAAGAAAACTATTTGCATAAAACATTTCTTTAAAAACATTGTTTGACCTTGAAGGGTAAAGGAGGCTTCTCCATTGACTCAGATGGCAACAGTCTCTCTCAGTCTTTAGAGAGCTTGAAACCTTTGCCAAGAATGTCCTGGAATACCGTTCCCGGTGCATTATGGTGTGGGATTTGCAGCACTGTGATGCCATGGTGGAGACTGCTTCCTCTCACTGGCCCCTGGAAGCCAAGATTGTGAAGAAACTAGGCAGAAATCTCAATTTGGGTCAAATGACCTGTGTAATTTTAATATTTACAATAGATTGTAGAAAACCATATGCTAATGACTTTATATTTCCTTAACTTGGAGACAGCCAAAGAGTATTTGTATTTGAAATATGGCATGAAATATTCCCAATAGCTGTCCTAAATAAACACAAGTGTTTGCATTACCTTTTCACCTGTAGCAGATTAAAGTGCTCCTTAGCTATTGGTTGTGAGTGAAACTAAGATCAGTCCCTATAATTCTACAAACCATTGTATAAATATGTTCTGACTGTTTTTAGACATTAATCACAGAAGATTATGAGGGACATGCCATACCGTGCATATTTCTTGCAAGCAAAATAGAACTGTCTGCAATTCTCAGTGCAAAATTATGGAATGGACTGAATAATAAAAAAAACATACAGGAAAATCTGCTATTTCAGGACAGCTGTTCAGTATTTTTGGACAGCTGACACTTTTTTTTTGTACAAAAATAAAGCATGAGGGTTTTTTTTGTACTAGAAATAGTGAGCCAAATTCATTAAGGGGATAATTTCAATTCACAGGATAGATCATTTCCTTTCTTCCCAAATCTTGCTGAGCAAGCAACATTTCTTATTGCTATTGCCTAGAACTTTTTTTTTAAGTTTCCGCATTCAGGCCCAGCAAAAATATCCCATTTTCAGACATAAATGACAAAGAAGAAGAAAAAACCAGCTTGCTACAGTTGTAGCACCATGTGCTGTGACTCTCTGAGCTCTCTCAATCCATCACTTCAGACACCACCTTGGTGGCTGGACAGCAACTTGTGTAGTGAAGGGAACCTTGCTGGTAATACAAGCAAGTTGTGCACTGTCATACAGTGTGTGGAGAAGGTCAAGAGAGGAGACCATGAGTATAAATCATTGTGGTCCAGGTTAGGATCTATCCTCTAGCAAGTAAAATTTTAAAAATAGATTAATCTGTGAAAATTCACGCTCCTTAGAATAATTTCTCGAAGGTGTTAGTTTTGTGCTTAGATATGATCTTGGGGGACTTAGATCTTGAGGGATGTGTTCAGACCCAGTTTTGACTGTTTGTATTCCTGTTTTGGTGAAGATATTTGGTGTGTTGACTTACTTATTTTCCTCCCATTCTCTGTCACATTTAGAGGTTTTTTTCATTCAGACAAGGCAGGGGCTCTCGTTTTGTGCAAAAGAGAGGGAGGATGGCAAATCAAATTCCTGAAGACAGATATGCTTAGAACGGGTTTTTGCAGTCTAAAGAAGGACCATCAGTTAGGAGGGTCAAAACATATTCTTGCAGAAATTTCTTCACCTTAGATCTATACAAAAGTGGTGTCAGTTTTTTGCCATGTAATTGTATCTCACGCTACAGGGGTATAAGCTCTTGACTGAGCTGTGAGTCTCTGTGAATATACAAGTCATATTGTGGGGGGGAAAGGTAAGAAAAGAGAAGAATGAGACATGAAATGTAGAATTGAAAGGCCTGAGAGCAACAAGGTGCAGCAATTTCCCGCAGTAGGCCAGTAGTTTGTTCTCCTTCTCTCCCTCTCCTTCTTTCCCTCTTTCACATGCCACCTGATCATTACCTCAGCCAGCAGTTATGCTACATTGCGTTACTGTACTGTCAGCAGTATGTAGGATATTACGATTGCCACAGTGCTTTTATGAACTTAATCTTGGAGACTGCAGTCCATGCCTGTCACTGGAATGTGCCTCACACAGCTTCTAACCAAATGCTTTCAGAATCAGGTAATTAAGCAATATGAAAATGCATGTTTAAAGAGAAAAACACATGCAAGGTGGTTTTCTCAGCGCCCAGTTCTGCAAGGTAATAAATGTGTCTAAGTACCCCCTGCTCCCTTCAGGTCATGGGAAGTTGAGGGTACTCAGCACCTTTGAACATCTGGCTTTAGCAGCATGGGTAGCACATTGCATGATTTCTTCACACAGTTGTTCATAACGTTGTTGTGGTGCTTGGACAGGCACACTTGTACAGAAGTTCTTGACAAATTGTTTTTTTTCCTTTAGGAAAGCCCATTGAAGGTTCACGGTCTAATTCTTGCTTGCAGGCTGCCTCAATGGCAAAAAACTTCCCAACTTTCAAGTAGATGGAAGGTAAATCCTAGCAAGTGCCTCTGATTATTTGGTTTGGCACTCAATTTTATAATAAAACCCTTGCGGAAACTGAACTCTCCTTTGGTCGGTGCTCTTTTTCATCCCATCGGAGGCCTCCCTGTCCTTTGAAGGTTTTAAGTACAAAGCAGGAATATGGATAAAGGCTGCGGGAAAAGTCTTGATATTAGTAATGATGGAGATGTAGAGAACAGAAGGTTTGAGTGTTATTGCCGTAATAGAATTGAAAGCCTTGTAATTTCATGAGCTTCAGACAAAAAATATTCTTTTTGCACAGTAGTTTCCTCTGTCAGTTAAGGTATGGCAAATGTTGTAGACCTCTGGAATCTAAGCATAGCAGGAAAAAAGGGTGGAAACAAGCACAATAGGAGAGAGCCGTGTCTGGTGTGGGTGATAAAGTTTGAGGAACACTCAAGATACAATTGCAGAGTGTAAATCTTCACTCTAAATCTTATACAAAACTGGGATGAGGAAGAAAATGATAGAGGGGCAAAAATAATATAGACCAGTTGCAGTGCACCCTTCAGGGTCTAGAAAGAAAATAAAAATAATCCTTGTTACACAAAAGCCTTTCCAGCAGAAAAGGTGGAAGCAGGAGCCTCTCTTCACCCATTTGTTCTACCATTTACTGCTTTCTTCAGAGCAAAACCACCAAATGCTACGGTGAAGTTGAATGTGACTTTGCAGAAGTCTTAGGTTGACTTTCCTTGTTCATGAGGTAGTATCAAGATCAGATACAAACTAGAGGAACAGGAGAAAGAAATTGCATGAATAAAACTAATGTCTGGTGAGAATAATGGGCTTGCCTGAAGGGGGTTTTGTGGTATTGGCATTGGTCCTGGCCATAATGTTGTATGATACTGTCTTTTCCTTGCCTTTGTACTTAGGTCCTATTTCTGTGTGGCTCAACAGATATCATGGGTGTCATAAATCTGTTTGAAAGGTGTCCAAGCACATCTGTAGGCGGTGTCCAAAGTAAGCTACGGTGATGGGCAATTCTTTGACTACCTATTAGAATTATTAGAATTTACCACCTATTACTACATGGGTGAATCACAGTCCAAAGCCCTTATAAATTATTTAGATATAAATTCTTAATATTAACCATGAGCAAAAAGCACTGTCTGATACTTGTTTTTTAAACCGTTCATTTGAAAATAATATTATCTTCTTTTACAGCCAGCCATTTGGTTTGGTTAAAGTAGTTTGCTGGAGCATATGAAGATGCTTTGTCTTAGAGGGATTTTATTATAAGATGTCTTTCTGGCGCGGGTTATATTCAGCATCAATTTAATATCTGCCATATTCCCATCAGAAGGGTAGGAGGAGTGGAAGGACCTCACTAATCCATCTAAACCAATAATACTTTCTTGGACTTAAAATCTAATGATTGAATTCAGCTCTTTGTCCTTGTGATCTGAACACTTCTACAAAGACATTTTGTTCTTGTAAAACCATTTTTCCCCACCTGGATGTCCTTGTGTAAGGCTTTAAAGACTAGGGCTGCTGCACCAGGTGAGAGCTGCAGATTGCAACCTTGGCCTGTCCTAGATGTTTTTGGTGTCTGACTCTTGACTTTGTCCTGAGAAAGACACCCATCATGTTGCAGAGGATTCCCGGCTTCAGCATATCAGATAGTGCCAGTTATAATTATAGTCACTAAGGTCCACACCAAAGAGGTTAAAAGGAGATACTGTAAACTTGGACAACCTCGCTACTATTTCTGAGGGCTAGATTTATTCTCTGGACTACTTCAGTCTCTCTCCAGAGAGTTCATTGTGTAAGTCAGTATGACAGATTTATTCATGCTCACAGAGATGGTGGCTGTTTTCTCACTAGGCAGGTGGAAGGAGAAAGCAGCATAAAGACAGCTGCCAGCTGAGAGGTTACAGTTGAACTCATGCCATGAAATGGTCATAAATTATAAATCTTCCAAAGAGTTACAGCTTCTGCTCTTATTTCTGTATTGTCCTAAATTTCTCAGTTGCACTTCTATTTATTTTAGGGGTGTTATTATTGTCTGCAAAGGTTGCCAAGTGACAGCTGGACAGAGTTTTATCTGAAGAGCACAGCCCCCGGCCACTGATCACTGACGTTTCACTGAATCCTCAGCGTTGTACTCCGCACACCTGCACTCTGTATATCTGATGCATGCAATTGCACTTGGTATCAACCCATCTTACTTTCATGGCCTTAGTTTATACTGTGATTGGGAGTATTATCAAAGCCATCCCCAGGCAAGTAAAGCCAGTTACTCAGGGGTAATTTGGGAAGTGCTGTAGATGTTGAGACTGGATACGTTCACTGGAAGTCCTTACCAACCCTTGGAGCTGTTCAAAGGCCTGCCCTTGATGTCAGTGGGATTAGGCCCTGGGGCCATAACCTTGCATAGTGAAAAAATGTTTCTGCGTGATTCAGAGCTCTGAAATCATGTTGCTAGGTGTAGAAGGAAGCATGTAGAGGCTGGATTTCAACTGGTAAAGATCAGTGGAGCTCCTTTGAGGAACTGGCACTCAGCACCTTACCTGATCATGCTCATCACTCAGCAGTTTTTTTTCCTGGTAGCATCTGTGCATATCCTTCAGTATTGACCCCTTTTGAATACTTGCAGACTAAGTTTAGAATAGCCATTTTAAACTTCTACGAATAGCAGCTGCCCCATTGCATCTCCAAGTACTGTCTATTCTTAGCGTAGCCAAATTCCCCACAAATTCTTTTAGGGCCTGACTTTTTAGCTTAAGTGAGTGTCATTGATGCCATCTCCCTGCAACATTAGTCCCACTACTGCTGTTTGCTATTTCCATTTGTATGATACACATGCTGTAGGCCCAGTTTAATTACTGCTTCTTCACTGGAGCAGAAACACGTGTACTCAGATGGATGTTTGTGAGCAATTCCAGTGGCATTGATGGCAGAGTCACATGCTCAAAGCTGTGACTTGAGCTGGTATGTGTGGGACCAAGTCCTTTAGGATCTGTAGCTTTTATGGGCCAAGGACACTGAATTTTCAATTCAATTCATGGATTCTCTAAGTCTCTAGTAAGGCTTCTGTTTTCTAGATTTGCTTAAAAGGTGGTTCAAAGGTAGAAAAGCACACTGGGAGCAGTTCCAAGTACTGCAGCTGCAACAGGGGATTTGAGATATGTTGTGGGGAAGTGTGGTGGCCACACTCCTCAGAAGTGCTCCTTAGGAACATTCCTTCACAGGCACCCTTTCTGTCACAGGCTGACTTGGCAAAAAGCAGGTGGTGGAAAGGAAACCAGGCATGTAAGAAGGAAGCAAAGAAGACTGGCCTTTTTATTGCTAGTAAAACTCCCTTTACTGCCAAAAGGTCTTTGAAGCAAAAATACCAGCTTGCTGGGTGGCATCCACAACCTGATTTTAGCTTTAACCATATGGTAGAACAGTGTCAGATGTCTCCTAGCACATACAGCTTCCCACCAAGTGCTTTCCAGGTTCTAAGCATCTGCACTATTTCTTCCTCTCTCCCTTGGATTTTCGGATACATATTCTTGCAATTTTTTTTATTTTTCCAACATTCCACTTTCTTGATCACCAGCACCAGTATGATCTTGATTTCCTTAAGCACTTCTCTTTCTCCTCTGGGAAATTTATGTCTCTTTCTGGCATCTGTCCCCTCTCCTCTCTGCACACTCAGGCGAAGAATTAATTTCATTTTTTCCCCTTAAACAATGCCCTTACTACTTGTGTCAATAAGTTATTCTTGCCATTTTTAAAAGGCCTTTCTGTCTCCTTCACTGTCCTCTCGTTTTGTAGGTACTTTAAAAATGTCTTATTTATCTTAACCCCTGCTGTGATCTTTCTCTGCTTGATTCTTCATCTTTGCCTTTCTTAAAATTTTTTACCTGTGCCCTCTGATCTTTGCACTCCACTGCTGAACCCCATATTTGACACAGAAATTTTTTACAGAAGTTATTTTCTTAATTGTAATTAATCCCACTGAATCATAAGATTCACTGTAAGCACCTTTTTCAGTACGACTCTTAGTTATTTGAGATTAGCAGTGTATGTTTGTGTTTTCCTATTTGCCATTCTGCCTGTCTTTTTTCATACTCGGTAAAACAAAATTAAGATCATCCATCTATTATTTTTTATAATTTTTTCAGGTTAATTTTTCTGCTCAGTCATTAATCGTAAACCCCATTGCATTACAGATACTGTTATTTAGCGAGTTTTCCATTCAGATCTCAATCTGCAAGTCATTTGAATGGTACTGTAATGTGTAAAGGATCATGTGTGATAATAGATTACGTTCTTCTGTGCCTCAGATACTGAGAAAGTCTTTTCAAGATAAAAAAAAGTCCCTTTTTTTCTGTGTGCAGTACCAGGAAGAGAAGGACTCTGACGCCACAGGAAAGACTGAAGATGCAACTGGAGTGAAAAGACTTGTCAGGGTTACAGTCTTGTTCTCCACACAAGACAGTCAATAGCTTTAAAACTGAATGCTTATGGTAGTTCACCCTTATGGACTTAAACTTTCAAAGGGCAGTGTTATCTGTGGGACCAGAGAGAGAGGAAAAAAGTGATCTGTCCAAGGTTGCTGAGATCTGGCACCATGGTGTGAGTCTGTGGAGTGCCAGTGCAGTGACCCTGCCTTTCAACTGGGGCAGTAAAGGAGAAGTTTCTGCAGCCAGTTTTCGAATTCTCTCCTCGATTAAGCTTGCCACTTCTCCCTGTAGGCTAAGCAAGCATCTCTGCCTATGTTTCCCAAGTGTACCTGGGTGATTTGGGTTTGCACATGACCCATGTAATATTCCCCAAAGCCAACGTCACCTGCCTGCCAAGCCTTTAGGAACAAAGTTATTCTGTGTGAGATCCTGGCGACACACCTTTGCAGAAAGCATTTTGATTTTGAGTGTTGCCCCAGAAGGTCCTGCTGCAGCAGGCAAACGTATTCACACACTACCTTCTATGACCTCAAATGGATCTTCTTCAAAGACCTAGATTTGATATGTAGTTATCTTTTGCCTTACTTCACGGACTCATCATACCTTCTACCCTGATTCACTTTTAAAACTGTGGTATATTTCTCACCTTATATGAGGTGCAAATGATTGAGAGGCTTAGATCCTGAGATAAGGCAAAAGCAGGTTAAAATGCTTTACCCAAGCTTTCTCAAATTTTCCAAATTGTTTGTGAAATACCATTGTGCTGCGTGACAGATTTGCTGGTTATCCCTGATGGCAGTGGAATCCATGGACATTTAATCAGGTTTTAAGTGTAGCAGTCCTCTCACAGAAAGATTTATATATGTTAAATCCCTTAATTTACAGTCAGAAAAAAAGAAATGGTATCCAGAATCAACATACATGGTTTTGCCCTTTACATTTGAAGAAAACACGACACTAGATTCTCCAGTGTAATTTTAACTAGATGCTTGGTTTCAACCTAGCTCTCCCCTGATGTCTTCCAGCATGAATCCCTCTGTGATGTAACATCTGTTATGCTGCAGCCCTTGAGTCCAGACCCAAGGCTTGGACATGGAGTGATTGTACACCAGGCAACAAGCAGCTGCTGTTCTCAAAAGCTATACCAGGCATCTCAAAGCACTCTGGAGCAGAAGAGGCCAATAATAGCTGATCCCTGAGAATTTTTCTTCAATCTCTGCCTCATTGTTTAAAAGAGACTTTTTGTATGTGTCTGATCAGGTGTAAACAATTTCAGAATTCATTTGGGTCATTGCTGCTGAAGTTTAGACACCCACCCTGTCCTGACAGGGGTTTTGCTTATTTTTTATTTTAGTCTCCTGGCAGTAATAAGGGAAACTTCTCACCCTTGTCCTGTGCATCCTGTCTTAGAACTTTTTTAACATCCCTTCAATTTCCATGTGGTTGAAGAGATGCCAAAACTGAATTCAATCTCTCAGAAATCTTTTTTATCCTCTTTTTTTTTTCAGCTGCTTTGTATTTTTACCCAGCCCATTCCCCATTTCTCCACATTAGGCACCGGGTAATTATAGAAAAAACTTCATGGTGGGCATCCAAAGGACCATTTTAGATTAAATATATAATAATTCCCGCACCCAAGAGCATTTAAAAAATATTGGACAAATAAAACCCTACAAAGAGCTTGTTTTCCTTACACAAAATATAATTATTTACCTCTTCAATTCACAATCAACTTTCTGGTGTGACTATGCAGCTAAGCGGGAAGTAGCTGTAGTTGCTATTTTGTTGGAATAATATCAAATTTCCTTCTATGCTTTGCATAGCTGTCACCCAGTGATATGATAGGTCCATGATTTATTGACCTACTAACAGCACTTTCACTGGCTTGTCATAATAAACTTTACTTAAAACATTAAAACATAAAACATCAACCAGCAGTTTAAACAGAGATGCCATACAAATGCTTTCAAATTTAGTTAAGCCCTGGTGCAAATCCTGGAAATGAAGACCCCAGCATAAGTGTTCTAGGAGTTGTCATGCTAGAATCTGTTGCGTTAAGTAGCAGGAATTAGAAATACAAATGCCTTGAAGTATGAAGCGCTGACAAGAAGCTTGGCTCTGTCTCAAACCCTCATCATTTTTGAAGGTCTTGCTGAGACCATCAAGCTGAACCGAGCTGTAGCAGCCACAATAGATTTGAATTGCCAGAAGTTGCTGGAACTTCTACTCGTTCAAGTTGGTCTTGTAAGACCTGGCTATTAGTTGTGTCCCTGTGGCTGTTCGGTTTGGGACCTGTTTTTGTAAAGCCAGGGAAGCTGGCAATGGCTGTGATATAGACCATAGCCCAGCTCTTACATCAGTGTGACTATTCCCTCCTTGCAGATGAGTACCTCCAGCTCTTTTGGTGTAGCTGGATTAATTTGTGGTCTAGTCAGCTGGGTTACGTAGTAAGAAATAGTTCATTTAATCTGAAGTAGATATCAGTAATGACCAAGAGGAATAATCTTTCTGATTGAATGCATGTATTAGTTTTTTTCCAGATCTCTGAATTAAGATGGGAAGATCCACATTTGTTCCAGTTCTCCTCAGGGTCAGAGTCCTGTGCAGCAGTGACAGGGATTCACAGCATCACCCCACAGCAGCAGCAGTGGTGTGTTAGAGCTGTTCAGTGTTAACTGGATTCCCCTCATGTGATGTGGGCTGCATTGATCATGCCATGCTGCTGTAAGCTTTCTCATCAGCTTTCCTGGAAGTCCACCTGAGCATCCCTTGCCAAGCTGAAGAACTTACAAGTTCTCACTTAGCAACTCTCTTTTGTTCCTAATTGGTGAGCAGTATTCTTAATTTTGAAAGCTATGTTGAAATTGAAGATAGTTTCTGTCTAAGAACTACTTGCTTTACTAAATCCTTATTATTGCCTTGAAAAATATTAAATAATGGGATGGCAAGGCTTACTCCATCTTTCCTTCTCTCACCTTTAGAATTGCTTTCTTTCATTTCTTTCTCAATGATTTTAGTTTGATCATGCCATAACTGTCTTCAAGGCTGAATATGCAGCTTTATGAATGATCCAGAAGATGCCTAGGGCTTACTGTTTTGGTCATAGTAGTCCACAATTCAACATATGTCAGGTTTACAGACCCTTTCATGTTATCTGATCCATGGAAACCCATAGAGATTTCCTGAGACACTTTAAAACTGGGGAGGAAATACTACAAGGAAAGCATGCAGGTAACAAATCAGGGATCCACAAATACTTTTGTCATCGTGAGACTACTTGAGGCTGAACATACATGTGTAAAACACTGGTGATGAAAAAATGACAGATGAGTAGTCACTAAGATGGAAATATCAGGAAATACTAACTTCAGTTTTCCCTGCCAGGAGAAAGGGGTGTTAAGATTAAATGGTTTCCATAAGAGGAAAAAGAAAAATGCAGCGAAACTGTACTTTATCTCTACCATATGCAAGTGCATAATGTAATACTAATAATTGTTTGTATCTGCAGTTCTTTCGTACTAGTTAAATGGGAAATAGATGATTTGTTGGAAGTACGTTTGCAGTATTTTTGCTCAGGATACTACAAAACGAAGTAGTCATTCATGATTCGGTTTTGTAAGACTGTCATTCTCTTTCATCATTTACAGGCAATGATGATCCACTGCCTGTTGCATAGGGATGCTATGGCTAAAACCAATTTGCAACCCTGAATAAAATTAATGACATTTCCATTCTGGACAGATGTCCAAACAGATGCTGGGGAGAAGGTGATAGGGATAAGTGTGTGCAAAGCCTGATGGCAGGAAATACTACCCATGACCTGCTAAGTCGTGTTTTCTCCTTCAATTGGACATGCACACACATTGCAACGTATTCTTGGAGGGTGAGCTGTGTGTGCTGCTGGTGCGCATCTTCCTCAGGTACCCTGTCTGGCAGCCAAAGTTCTTGTACTCTTTTTGGACAGAAAAGGCTTCCCTGGAGAAAGGTAAAGGGCTTAACACCCACAGTTAGATACCCATGGTTAGGTGGTGCAGATCTCTAACCTCATGCTTTGTGACCACTATACCTTCCTTTTGGTAGTCCAGCTTCAAACATCTATCACAAGATCATTAAATATTCTCCATCCTAAAACTATCATCTTGATTAAGGAGGGTCATCAGAAAGACTCCTTTTGCCTGCTCTTATCTTGTCTCTCTTCATTCAGTCTCTTTCACAGGGCTCAGGTCAGCAGTAATATTCTTGCAAGAAAGGCATCATTTCATTCTGGGCATGGAGCCTAATTAATGGGAAATCTAAAATTCCCACCCGGGAGCTTACTGTATTGAGATCCTTATGCTTGAGGCTTTCCATGGGCAGGGCATGTGCTGACTTCTGTGGGAAGGGAAAAGGAAAAGATGGGATGATGAACATGTTATCAATTCTTACACCAAATAACTGGAGGCATTATTTGATTTTTGAAAATGCCTTAAATTCACTTTTGGTCAACAGGAAAGAATTTTCAGATGGGTAAATGAGAAAGTCAGTTTTTCCATTCAGGCTTTTTTTGTGCCCTAAATTTAGATGGAAAGGTAAAAGATAGCTCACAAGTTCTCTTACCTGGGCAGTTGTAATCATACGGTTTGACTTAATGTCATACATCACATTTGTATTTCTGTCATGGGGGGAAGAAAAAAACAAGGTCGAACAGCTTAAATTTAGAAAAATGTTCCTGGAAACATTTTTCTATCAGTGGGTGAAAATTAGGTTACTTGTACAGGGCCAGAAGGACAGCCAGGTAAAATCTTGTCCATAGAACCAAAGATACTTACATGGTGTTGGTTCCTTTGCCAAGTTTTCCAGATCTTACACTTGTTCTGCTCCTTGTTTAGCTGTGTTTGGTGAAACTGTAATTGTCATATGCTGCTAGAGAGGAGGATGTTAATTTATTTCCTTCCTTTCTTGGATTTCATAGTAGAAGGATACCTGATTTTATAAAATGTAATTGCATTGACTGCTCTTGTTACCAGGATTGATTGTATTGACTTGAGTTGCATGTTGTTATGTTTTCACGCTCTTGATGTGAAATACAGTTTCGCTTTTGTATTTTTTTTCCCTTGCATTTTGAGATTATTTACAGTACTTTTTGAGTTAAGGTTCTTCTGCATTTGATTTATCAACCACTAGAATTGCTCTGAAATGCTGTCAAAAGTATTCCGAGTACGTGACAGTAACCACTAGAACCGATTGCTGTTGACCTCAGTCATGTCAACTATCATAACCTTCCCTCAGGTTAGAAGGTTGAAGCTGGGAAATACATTTCAGCTTCTTATTCCTGTGTGTCACGTCCTTATTGCAATCCATTTCAATTGTTCATTAGGGAATTGGGATAGCTGAGAATACCACAGTGAATAAATAATAGCAACTAGATGTCTGTAGAGAATGATGCTGGTAGCAAAATGCAGGGGATGTGCCACTGAGCCCTTGAGGTGAAGGAAATGATGAAGATTTCATTTCAGTTGTGGTGATGATGCATAAGTTATATGTGGAAGTGTGTATTTACTTGGATACCAGGAGAAGTGTGTGTGGGGGTAAAGGCTGACGTTTTTCAGAATTTGTCACTGAGATACTTAACCCTGTATATAGGTATGTGAAAGGATGTAGTATGATTTTAACACCTGATGAATACTGAAATTATTGAAATCCGGGAGTACTTGGTATCTCTGAAAATCAGGCTACTTCTATTTAGCTGCTCAAACATTGTTTTGGAATATGATTTTCAAAGACATTTTAGAGAATGTGAGTAAATGCCGTGGCTTCTTAAAAACCTTTGCTTGAAGAGTCTGCTTTTAGCTACTTAGGTGGAAATGGAAAAATTATACACACTGTTGTAACTTTTCTCTCATTCCAATCAGTGGGAGAATTACCACTGATTTCTGTGGGAGCTGGATTCAATAGATGAATGCATAAAAACCTGACTTTGAAATTGGACTTAAATCTTAAAAGCCACAATGTCTCTTTCTTTGTGAACACAACTGATGCTGGATTTCAGGAACATTTACCCAGATTTCTCGCAAAGAGAATATATAAAAGCCATTTATGTGGTTCCTCAGCAAAAGTAAAATGCTTTAGCAACAATAATTGAGAAATTCGCTTTTGTACAGTTTCTGCTTTTCTTTCCTAATATTGTTTTCACCCTTTCTCCCACTTTGTATTCTGTGACATTTGGAATTCCTTCTCTAAGTTGATGTGTTTGCAAAGACTTTGAGAAGAGATGTGAAATGCCTCAGAAGGAGCTGCTAACAGCCTCAAAGACTGGATTAGAGGACATATACATACCGTCTGTGTCGTATTGGGTCTCAAGTAAAGTCTTGTTTAAAGTAAAATACCAACTGTCTTTTGAAATGCCATCATTCCCTAAAGTCCTGTTACAGAGCCCTAAATCCCGAATACAGTATCTCTACATCTACAGGCAAAGGACAAAGGGTCAAAGACATAGTTTCTCCTTATTTAAGATTCCTCTTTCATTTTATTACAGGACCCTGGGGTAGACTCTCTCTTCAAGTCCAGTCTTCACCAATCACATGCTAATAACTTCAGCTGAAAGAGGGCTCTACCCTAATGTCATTATGCTCCCAAGCAATGATTGATTGTGTTATAGTATGTTTTTGAAACCTAATTACTGTCTCAGTTTGTATTTGAGCTCATTAATCTTCTAGCCTGTAAATAAGTAAAATTGACTAAATAACTGAATTTCTTTAATGATGGGTTCAAGTTATCTTTATACCTACTGTTTCTATTAACCTTTTTCTTGCCAGAAGTGATTTTTTTGTTGTTGTTGTTATGGGTTTTTTAAAAAATTTTTATAAGCTTGCATGGCTGGTAATGCACCTGTTTCAAGCGCTAACCTCACTGAATGCATCGCTGATACTGAACAGACAGACCCAGCTCCCCCATCCTCCTCAAGCCAGAAGGCTGCTTTTAGGGTCCTATAAAAAGCAGTTCTCCCTACAGCTGCAGTCTTGCAAAAATTATCTGGGGAAGCTGGTAGGAAGGTACACAGCCAGCTGTCTATTTCTCTTAAGAATTAGATAAAAGATGAGAGGGATTCTTCAGGAAACTGTTTATTCTGTAGCCTCTGTATTGAAAGCACTGGCCTTTGGACTGAGCAGCAGTCTCTAACCTGGGCACCTCCATGGTGCTGGATGCCTGTAGCTGTGACTGACTAAGAGGGGGGCAGCAGCAAGACGCCAGCAGTTTGTTTGAGCAACCATGCCTAGACTTTGGGTCTAGGACCTTAGCCATGTGTTCTGCCAAAAAACCATCACCAAGTCCTTAAGGCAATGTGCCCTTGTACAGCCTGGAGTGGCTCCACGGTGTGTGGCTTTTGGACGGATGCTTTCTTTGAGAGTTCAACCCTTTGGTATGTTTGAACGTAGTTACTTGAGAGGCCACTGCTCCCTGCAGTCCTTTTTTCTTGCAAGAGCCTCATCTACTGGATCCTTGCCACTGCTGACAAATAAATGAAGGCTCTGGCAATATCCAGACTAAGCTTGTGGAACAAATTTTCAGGAAAAACAAGCATGACCACTAGCTTCAGCACAAGCAGAAACATATGGCAACTTCATCTCCTTGTTTTGGTTCCCTCTAGTAAACTGATTTAATCTACAGGTACACGTACCTATTTAAATTCTCTTCCTACATGCCAGTCAGGAAGCAAGGAAATGGTGATTGATTATTTTCATTTATTGGGAAACACTTAGATAGTCTGGACAATGGGGACTTTATAAGCACCCAGGTGGACAGGCCATCTTGAGGGCTTGTCATGCTTGCCAGATGTGTTAGCTGTGACTCCAGGCCCTGATGAGAGACTTCAATTTGATCTGTGTCTTGCCAAAGCACTTAAGCACATGCTTATCTCTAGATATATGAATAGTCCCTTGAGAATGCCCATGTGCTTAAAGTTCGGCATGCATTTAAGTGCTTTACTGGAGCAGGCTCCTGAGTCTTTCTGGGGATAATTAAGTCATGCCGAAAGCTATTTTACTGCCACATTTTCTTTCTGGTTCACAGGATGAGAAAATCCATTTTCATCAAAATACCAAGTGGATCATTTTTAACCTGATTATTTGTTAAAGGATTCATGTCATTAAAGAGAACTACTTTGCTCCTTCCTTCCATTCAATGGCGCCTATATTTTTAACACCTCCTCTTCTATTGCTTAGCAGTGAGATATGCTGTAATTGAGCCAAGCTCTGCTTATATACCTGGCAGTGCTAATGAAAGGTGATGACCTTTGGCCACTCCTTCAGTAATGAACCTCTCTACGGTAGGACCAGATGGCGCTTTCGCTTCCAAGGGTGCAACATTACTGAGGTTATGCAGGTGCAAGTGTATTTGTGGAAAGGTTTCCTGCGTCGGGGAGTGGCACAGTGGGATTGGTAGCCAGAGGCATAAAATAGCCTAAGGGAGATAAATATAAAATAAACATACTCAGAAAATTGAAAATGTTTTTTATGCAGTTGCTATTATGTGGCCCAGACAAAGTGGTTACAGCCATAATGCTCCCCTATGTGCTGTAGGTGGGAGCTTGTACACCTTTACGGTTTGTGGGCAAAGGAGTTTGAGTGTTCATTGCTTAGAAATGTAGGAATCAAAAAACCTCAGCAAGTCAGTATGGCCATGCTTGTAATAACTTGGAATTTTCTATGCAATCCCAATGAAAGGAAGGATTAAGGGGAGGAACAGGGAAAACTCTGGGTCGAGAACCTGAAAAGTAGAATTGGTCCATCCTTGGACTGAGCAACCTGCTTTCCCACAGATATGGCCAAAGGTGTTGAAATCAATGTCCAAAGCCTGAAGTGGGGTGAAAGGAGGCGGGAAGCAGCATGTCTCACTTCCTCCTAGGCATCTCCCGTGTTGGGGTGGTTCAGCCTCCAGTCTCCTGATAAAAACAAGCATGTTCTGCTTCATTTCCTGTTTTGGAAAATGTGGGTTGAATGCTAAAAGGCTAATTGCACATTGTTTTTAAAAATTAGTTTGATAATTCATCATATTGTAATTAAACTAATTAGAACACTATTCATTTCCAACCACCTTAATTAAGCCTCAACTTGGCAGGGAGCCCATGAGACCAAAATGTTGCAATTTGTTAAACAATCGAAAGACTTTGATAACAAATGACTGTATTCAGCTACATTTTAGTTAATAAGATTTATATATTAATCTAGTTATACTTTGTTCCCTCAGAATCTGGCAGGGCTTGCAGGTCTTCTGATCTCCCTATGAAATTCCTGAAGTCTGAGTTAAAATAACTGGAAATTTTTCCCAATCTAACAGACCCTCCTGATTTTTTGCACTGTAGCAGGCATTCGTGAGACTGAAATGATATTTAAAAAAAATTTTAAATTATTTTATTTTATTTTTCCCTTCTTCTAATAGAGTAAACAGCTTTAAAAGTAAAACAGCAAGTTTGTGGAGCAGATGCAAGCTGGGTCTGTAGGCTGGAAGGATGTTGGTGTGTCCAGCTCTCTGGGTTTGCTTTTGGGGGCGCTGTTGGATCAGGCTGCACTTTTTCCAGTTGCACAGCACGAGAGATTCCCTTCGAACCCTTTTTGGACTCCTGGCCCTTGTCATATCACTGTGACAAATGCTTGGCCGAGAGCATGAGCTGGCACCTCAAACTCACATGAGAGGTGGAGGACTTCCGTGGCGGTTGGTTCATCAGTGGTGAATTTCCTAGTGTGCTCTCTTTGACAGCATAATGAAGTGATAATTACCTAAATGAATAAATGTTGATGGCTGAGATAAATATCCACATTCCCTTAATCTATTTTCCTCTGAAATTGCTAAAGGAAATTTGGCTTTAATGGGAGGTATATGTCAATTTTTACAAATGATTGTAAATCTGTTTAGAGAGAACTTAGATGAGCCAGTCACCGTTTCAGCAGTAAAAGTTATTGATGTACGAAGGCATAAGATGGACCAAAAAAGTTGAACAAGATATTGTAATAATTATGTTTCTCAGTGTCACTACCTTTTGCAACATCTGGTTTGTTTCTGTTCTTTCCACATCCTGCAGATGTTGCTGAACACATGAAAAACACTGATGAGAGAGTATTTTAGCCAAGAAGCAATTTCAGTGAATATTATAAAAGGGTATCCTCTTAACTCTCCAGAAGTTGAGTAAGCAAAGACTTCTAGTTTCATTGCTAGTAAAGATCAGATCAATAAGCAAATGGGCCAGGGGCCCTCTAAAAGTGTCAGGAATAATCTGTTGTGGATGAAATAGAAAAGTATCTGGAAACGGTATGAAGTAATAAATCCAGATGGAGTTTTATTCTGACACCCTTCCTAAGCCTTACTTCTTAAATAGTCTTACTGATCTTAGAGGCTTGTGTTCAAGCTGCTGATGCGGGATTTCCTTCTGTGCCCATCTCTGGTTCATATGGCAAAGAAAAAGAAGATTAAGGAAATGTGAAAAGCCTACACACAAAAGATTTTTCCACTGTGTTTCTGGGTTGTGTAGCTTACTGATGGGCCAGGTTTTGAATTCTGTCTGCCCATCTACATCACCAGCATCTGTGCCAGTCTGCTGGACAGAGGGTTGTCGAGACAACAGGGCACTGGACAGTGCTCAGGACAGCTGAGGGATCCACAGTCTCTTGTTGCTGTAGAGGTAGGAAGGGCAGCCTGTTTTTTGCTTTGCCTTTACCACAGCAAATCTGTTTGCTGAAGCTGCCCTTAGCTCTTAAATAGTCTTAAAATTGTTAGTCAGTCTGAGGCTGCTGACTGGTTTTCCATCCCGCTTCACCTGATTTGTCTGTTGATCATTTTTCCATGGGTCTAGGCACCTTTCTGAGCCCTGGGGAATCTTCTGGAAAAGGCTGGAAGGCAGGGAAGTTGCAAACCATCATCCAGCAACAGCATGGGTTTCTGCCATGGCCTTGATTAGAGCAGCTGCCAGGGTTCAAGAGACAGGAATGCAGCCACTCCTCCTGCCCCTGGTCATTCTGAAGGGGTCTGTGTGTACTCCTGCAGTGCCTCTGTACTGCACAAGCAGGCCTGCACAGAAACCTGATGTTCTCAGAGGTAACTCACTGTCTTCTATCATTGATATCAGCAGTGGGACAGAGCTCCTTCCTCTTGCTACCTCCTCAAAGTACAGATGTGAAAGGAGAAATCTAGAGAGCATAAAAGTTAATGGTAAATTCATGCTGGTTTCTCAGTGGCTTCACTTCAGATATTGCATGCTGAAATGAGAAAGAGTGATGGAAAGGGTGACTCTGAAGCAGTCTAAAATGAGTTGGGGATCTGAAAAGGACTGAGGAAGGAAAAGGCTACTATATGTAATAGCTCTTTGTCAGGGAAAAATAGGACATTATGAAGGAGATATTAGAAGAGGTCTGCTGAGACTTAGCAAGTGATAGGACAGGAGTGGGCAGGCTGCAGAAAATGCATCTGATGTACCTTGGCCATTGGTGTGGTACCTCCAAGTGGTCACAGAGTAATTCAGAGGTGAATCTGAAAATGGGTACCTGGAAGATAGACTGAGTGCCTGAAATGGACTTCAGCTGCCCTTCCTGCCAGAGAAAAATCTTCTTGGAAGTCTTTTCCTTTTATGCAGATGAGCATAAATTAATGGTTATTTTTCAGCAAAGAAACAACAGTAGATGGGAATGTGCATAAACAGGTGCACGGTTTCTCTCCTCCCCTCTTGAGCAGCTCATTTTAATATACACCAGTTATTGCTGTGCATAATAATGAACATCTGTCAAATGCTTTCCAGAGTGTGTGAAAATCCACCTACAGAGCTAAAAAGCAGGCAAGCTGCATAGTAGCTGTGCTGTTCCCCACGTTGCCAGTGAAGCTTCTCCAAGTTGAAATCTCTCCAGTTCACACTCTACTTCAGACTCCTATTTTCTAGTCAAATATGTTATTTCTCTGCACAAAACATAAGGAGACTCCAGTGACCACAAGTGTCCCTAATGTAATTTCATACAAATCTCGGCCTCCTCTTGAGTCCAAAGTCCTGGAGACCCCCAGTTCTTGAGGTGATGGCCTCCAGCCAAGAAAGAATGAGGTCCCCTAGGTCAAATTCTCCCCCCAGATAGAGCCACTGCGACCCTAATAAAGGAAATTAGGTTGCCAGGGTGTGGTTCGAGACAGAATTTGGCCATATTTGAAGTCTGTGGAGCGACTCCAGGATGAGATCAATAATTGGCCTCTCCCTTCAGCCTCCCCTTCAATATTAGTTCTTTATAAAGCAGCATACATTGCCTCACACTTGCATTCCTGTAGCAGAGGCTGGGTCCAAAGCCCTCTAAAGATGTTTAGAGTTTTCCTTTTGGAGACTAGATCGGGTTACCAGACAAGACACACCATCCAACTGCAATAAACTTGTTCCTTAGATGTATTTTTTTTCAGACAAATCTCAGACTTAATAACCACAGTTGAATTTGAAAACTCCTTTTTCTCTTTTTCTTTGCATCACCGAGAAGTAAAAATGAGATAGAAAAAATACCCCCGAAAGAAAATCCAACACTTAGCTGTGAAAGCCTGTATTTGGTTGGTGATGCTTTTCAGAGGTCACAGGGATTAATGAAAAACATGATTAGAACAACATCGAGCTGGGGGCCCCGGTTTGGCACTGAAGGATCCATTTGGGTATATCATATTGCATTATGTGATGTAAGAATGTGGGCTAGTGTAATCAAAATGTAACTGCAATCCTTACCAAAAACACCTGTTTAACCTCAGCTAACCCAGGAAGAGAACGTCAGATTTTTTATTTCTTTACTTGAGCATCAGTAGTGGTGAAAGCACAATAATGAAGCTTCTCTTAGTAGGTCCTGGAAACTGAAGTATTTAGAGCTTGTGCCCAGTCTATCCCAAAATATATTTAATGTTCCTTAGTTATGTGATTACTTAACTTAGTTATGTGCTTGGGAGGACTGCTGAAGTGAGGGAAATGGAGTCTGGGGATGGAAATATTTAATCTGTGATTTGATAAACTGTGACTAGTGGCAATACGAGCTGCTTCTGGCCCAAGAACAGAGGTCTGTAAAGTACCAAGGAAGCAGCGAGGTCTTCTGGCACTTTTTGAGGAAAAACTGGTCTGAAAATGGAGTGGTGAATTATGAACAGAGCTCAGAACCCAGATCCGAGTTGAAATTGCCAATTTTATTACTTTGCCCAGAGAGCCCGTGGAATCATTCCGTTGGTGATAAATGCTGAGTAGCTGCCAAAGCAGGGTGGCAGCACAGCAAGGAATAAATGTCGTGATGATTCTGGTATCAATGTGAGACTGAAGAGAAAAATTCTTGCCTTCTATTCTGCTGCAAGCTATTTTGGTTTTTTGTGAGATTAGGAAAATTATTATTTCTCTTGATTTTACCTCTCTAGAGAATAGTTTTTAGTTTAAGTCAGTCACTGAAATCCCTTCTTTCTTCAGTGATTCATCCTGCTAATGCAGTCCCTTGAGTGTAGGATGATTTATGTTCTGATGAAATTTCTCTACCAGTTGGAGCACATATAACTACCTGAGATGAGACGGGATGAGATGCTGTGAGCTTTTAGTTAGATAAGATGAGGTGAAGTGACTCATGGCACCCCAGGTGATTGCTTCTGCAGAGCGAGGGTACCCACACTTCCATGTTTCATCAGTGTAACTACTTGTAAGAATAAATATGTTAAATTTTAAAAGGAGCACCTTTCAATGAGCCTACATAAGACAAAGTGTTTCAGAAGTTAGTGGGAAGCACTCATTTGTTTTTTCATAATTCCCAAAGAAGGCTGAAAAGCCACCATAGATGCTTCAGAGGTTTTTTTTTTTCATTTCTGTATAGTCCTTCACTTGCAGTGACATTGGTTTTGAATTGCTATTTGTACCTTGAGCAACCTAATCCCCTTTTGCTGGGCTGTGCTGGGAAATTTAAACTTCTCACTGCCTTGTATAAGATCAGGAGTCCTCAAGGAGATTTCAGGTGTTAGGGTGTTGACCTAAGAGCTCCAGTGCAGGATGCAGGTAGCTCAGTGAAGACACATGGACCTGCAGCTGAGGCTACATCCTGAACAGGTGATAAATAAATAAGCTTTATGGACTCCAGAGGAGCTATTGCCTTGATTCCAGTCCAGAGTGTCTAGTAGGTATACGGTACTTTTCACTTCCAAACAGAACCCTGAGTGATGTCAGAGCTGTTGCAAGGTAAAGGTGTAGTTTTGGAAGGGTAGTCAGTGATGAAAAGCAAAAAAGGGATTTCTGAGACAATGTCAGACAAATGAGAGACTTTGTGTTTTAAAGATTTGGAGAAGCTGTTCTGGCAAAAGAGCTCAGAGCTGAAAGGGCAGGCACAAATCTGTCATGAGGGGCAGCAAACTCCAGGGTGCCCAAATCCCTGGTTTGTCATACTCCAATTCTGATGGATGACCTACTGAGGCATTTTCTGATGAAACAGATAATGAAATTTTGTACAGGGTTAGATGGAAAATAAAAGGAACACTGGCATAAACCAAATGAACAAAACAGTGATAGCCCTGTGCCAGCAGCAGACCATACTCTAAGATGTGGTGTATAGTGTGTTCTGGCTTTGGTACAGCAGCACTTAGAGGGCCCAGACTAAGGGCAATGAGGGCTCCTCATTGCATGGAGTCAGTGCATTGCCTGTCTGTGCTGTGACTGATTTAACCAGCATTATATAAATCCCTCATTCCCATTGGCATTAAATAGCGAATATTTTTTGAGCAGCTTACCAATTATATTTATTTATTTTCTTTTTAAATCAAAGCAAAGTGAAACAAGATCCCATGCTCTGCTGATGTCTTGTTTCAGGGAATTGTTTATCTTGAGACAAACAAGAGTGTATTGAGTTCTCCACAGGCTTGTCAAGGCAAATACTTGTCAGTGGCTTAAATATTTTCATGAACATTAGGGAATCATGAATATTACGGAATAATCTTGCAAGAGAGATAAGAGCATAAGTTCCAGCTGACCCCCTCCTGTCCCTTTTCCTCAGCCCACAAAACCTGGAGGGACTAATTACATTTGGAAACAGATGCCCCTAAGATTAGGGAGGAAGAAACATGACTGTTTGGAAAAGACACCTTTGGGTAACGTATCAGCAGACCCACAGATTCATTACAGAAGTGCAATCTGAAAAAACAGCTTCACTGCTCCCCTTCCATATAAAGGCAGTTTATATCAATGAAGATGCCTCATAGTTCTTCAGCCTAGAAAGGTTCAGACATGGGAGGGCCTGTGGAAATTTACAGCAGCCAGAAAGCCCGGTACCAAAATTTCTTTAATCTGATCAGACTTGTTCTTAACCCTGAGACATAAATATCCAGCACATTACACCTTTGATTTACTATTATGCATGTATCAGAGCAACAGTGGTCCTCTTGAATTATGCATTCTCTTAACAGAACATTAAACCTTATGGGGAGATGGAGTGGCCCAACACACAGCTATTATCCTGACAGAGGGGAGGGTGAGATCAAGAGTAATGCTCCCAAGCTACAGAAATGCTGAGTTTTTCTTGGATTGCTTGAATGAGCATTATAAATAGCACTTTGTTCCTTCTTGTTAATAAATAGTGTTTAGATTGCTCACGAGAAACCTGATAGATGGCTCATCAAGAGGAACAGGAGGGATTATTATTTGACATAAAGGAAGAACAACATCCCTAAGTCCTGAAACTTGCCTTGAAACTGTTAAACACAGGCAGCAGAACTGTGCCTTGGCTTCTGAGAACAAAGCATATCTTTTAATAACTTGAAAATCCATTTGTTATTGGTTCTTCATATCAAGACATGGCCAAAAGTTACTACAGTACTGTAGGAAATCAAGTTTGATTTTGTAATTTAGTCAAATGAGTACTTTGGAGTGCTATGTCTAAGATCAATAAGGAAGCAGTAACTACATTTGCTGTCATATGATGATATTGATGTAAAAACATAATGGTCAAAATTATAAAATCAATTTCATAATTTAATCAGAAATGTTTATTGATACTATTAAAGCTGAATTCAATAGCTCCTGATATCCAGGTAATTTCTTATCTGCCAGAAAAACATATTGAAATGTTCCTTTTTTTTAAATGCTTGGAGTTAAATCATTGAAAAAAACCAGCAGCAACCTGTGGCTGGAATGGGCAGAGGATGGTAGATGGGGAGATGGGCAGAGCTTTTCTAATGGGTTGTACAAAATGCTTTAAACTTTGCAGAGCTCTTGTGTTTTATGTGCTCATACATGAAGTGCGTCCAGGCTATGCTGTCTTCTTGTGCTATATAACCCTGGGATTCTGTAGCTACTCCTCTGTGGTAGGCGATGAGGATGGGAGGGAATGTGGATTTAAGGAACAGAAACCAATTATCGGGTTTGTCTTTGCTCCTGTGCCCCAATCCAGCCAATGTTTGGTCTAAATCCTAAGAGTGTGCTTAAAAGGCAGTGGAGCAGGCAGGGATGGCCTCAGAGAAGGTCAGCAGTGTGTGGGGTCAGAATTCACAGGTAAGAGTAGCCTTTCTCAGAAGAAAGGAAAAGGCAGGTTGGAGGTTGCTAGGTATGGATTATATCTACTGTGTGGATATGAAATGTTTTGTTGTCCGCCGTTCTCTTCGTGATGCTCTCATGGAGGTACACAGGGTATATCTCTGAACACACAGGGTGAAGGTATCACAAGGGCTAGGAAAGACACAACCCCACTGCAGAAATTGGGGTCACCACTGAGGGAGTTCTTTGGGAACAAGAGAAAAAGTTTTCAAAAAAAATTAGATAAATAAGAATTGAGATTTTTATGTGATTGGAATTGACTGACTTAGAGAAGATTTCACGGATCACATGGGTCTAAAAGCTGGATAAATGATAGTTAAGACTGCCTAATTCTCTCTTTGTAGACTGGACGCATAATAGAATAAATCCATTAATCTTGGGCAGCAATATTGAATATGTACTTCATTATGGAGCTGAAACTGAGGTCACCCCTGGATGGGTTATTTTAACTTTTTTTTTTTTTCATATGGTACTTCTGGTTTTTAAATACTTCATTTTAAAAGAAGCCATCTGGCGAGAAATATTCTGTTTTATCAGAGCATTTTTGCACTCTAAAGAAATTAGTTTCTGTGTAAAAGGTGAAAATTTTTAGCTCCTCTTTCTCTGTTGAGGTATGTAAGATTATAGGTCTTGCATTTGAGTATATATTTGAAATTGATCAATATAAATTATTGATGGAGTAATTTATTTTTATTTTTATTGTTATTGTTATTTTTATTTTTATTTTTATTTTTATTTTTATTTTTATTTTTATTTTTATTTTTATTTTTATTTTCATTTTTATTTTTATTATTATTTTTTTTTATTTTTATTTTTACATAGCTAGTGAAAGATGAGTACTTCTAGGGCAGTACAAAAAATTTACTATGATGGAGAGGTGTATTTTCACTCCTTGAAGTAAATGTGAGTGATGCGTATTTGTCACATACCAGGAACAGCTATATATATGAACAAATCTATTTATACTGAGATTCACATTCCTCATTACTTGAAATTCTGTATGAAGCTACTTTGCATAGGCCAAAAACCAGTTCATTCCATGTCTCTAGGCTGACTGCAAACAAAACATACTCCTAAATATTCTTCACTATGCCTTTCAAGGCATTTTGCAAGGATGGAGACCAGATTTTGTAACTGCCACAACTCAGTGATCAGAACCAAAATAATTTATAGGAAGCCATTTTTTGGTGGATAATATATAGTTCTGGTTACTCTCAAATTCAGCCTGAACACTTAGCTCTGCTACAAGATTTCTGTAGTCCATAACTTGCAGAAGGTAACCTAAACTTTTAGAGTAGGTTTAGATTGGATATTCAGAAGAAATTATTCCCTGTAAGTGTGGTAAGGCCCTGGCACAGGTTGTCCAGAGAAGCTGTGGATGCTCCACCGCTGAAAGTGTTCAAGGCCAGGCTGGATGGGGCTCTGAGCAACCTGGGATAGTGAAAGGTGTCCCTGCCTCTGGTAGGGAGGGTGTTGGAACAAGATGGGCTTTAAGGTCCATTCCAGCCCAAACCATTCTGTGAGGCTAAGAAACTGCCCATCCATCAGATATAAATCTTAACACAGATACTGTACACAGTGCTAGTGAGAGGGCCTTCCCACACATGTAAGCCTTGGTTTTTTTGTAAAGTAGCAGGAGCCATTTGGGAAGCCAACAATGACATTCTCTGCTGTCATCTCTTCCTTCATTACATTTATCAGTATGGAATCAAATAATCTTTTCTCCTTGCTACTCCAGACAGTGATAAGAGCAAGCCTGAGCAACCTACCTGTTTCAAGGTTTGTGGAGTAAGGGGTTTTTAATATGACAGGCAAGAAGATAGATGAGGCATTTTTCAAAGTGGAAACAAATTTAAGTCACTAAATCACACACACAGAGCGAGTGTTCCCTTCTCTAGCATTTCCAGAAATTCCTCATTGTCCTTGAAATGTGACCCTTGAATCTGATGTCATGATTTCTTTTTGTTTGTAGAATTACATGAAGGATTTATATTCAGCTTGGTGAGTGAGACCATTTCTTGAGAATTCTCCTAGATTTGCACAGGCTTGTTTTACTGGACTTGAGCCTTTTAAAACTGTGTCCAAGTCTGCTCTGTGGAAGCGCCTGTTCACTCCTCAGCTAATGGAAAAAAATAAGAAGTGCCAGAAAGTGCATTCCTCCTTCAACACTTTTTATAGGATGGAATGAACTATCCTCAGAAAGCTCTCACTTTCTATTATGGAAAGAGTGTAGAGAATGAGATTAGAAACAATTCTGACTTCTGTGTGTTTACAGGAGAACCAAGTGACCATAGATTTTGGATGTATGCAAATCCAAAAATATTCTAAGCTAGCAATAAATGAACAACAAAGTTCAGAAGATTTTTTTACCTATTAATATGGGATTGTCTGCCTCAGTGTTTAAAGCTTTCCTATGAGATTTAACTGAAGGAGTTCAACCAATTAGTTAAAGATTAGAGTATGGACTAAACAGGGCTTAGGTCTTTCCCTTGCTTCAGTGTTGTTTGTCTCAGTGCTAATTGCTTGTCCATATTTTAATTTCCTTCAGCATAAATAATGATGATAATGTGTAAATCAAAATGGTCTTCTGTAATGTAATTCAGGAAAAATTATTGATTGCTAGACTATTTTTGGATTGAACTATTTTTGGATTAAACTATTTTGAGAAATAGGAGTGACAAGACTTGTTTTCATAAGACAAGTAGCTGAGCCATTGATATCTGATTTGAAATATTTGTCTATAGAACACATATCAGTAAAGCAATTTGCATCCAGTTTGTAGCTGAGAAACAGGCATATTTTACGGCTGATATAATTAATTAAGAAACTGACTTACCGGATTGTCCTATGTACACTAGAGAGGAATGGGGCTGTGTCGCTAGCAAGCAGAGACAGAGTAATAAAGCGACATGGACGGTTTAGGACGAGAAGAAACCGACACTTTCTTAATTTACAAACTTGCTTATATACCTTAGCACACTGGACTGACATTAAAGTTATTGGTTCACTGACCAACCACCCCCCAGAGGGATTGGCTGAACCCAAGAACACCTTCTTCAGATATTTTCTCTTTGGTATCATAACAATAGTAAAGTTTACAAAATATTCCAACTGTTTTCCCTTAGCGTCTGTGAGAAATCACGGCTTTCACACAGACACTGTCAGAAAACGGAGAAATTTCTCTGCAGCCAGACTTTTAGCATTCACAATTCCCCTGTTTTGTTTTTTAACAGAATTAAATCAGGCACTAAT
>VZRV01005745.1:3739657-3796415 GCA_013398115.1 Falcunculus frontatus | reverse complement strand
TTATTATATATTATATATAATAAATGAGGCTAGTTTTCATAAATAACTTCAGAAATATATAGAAACAAATTTTATTTCCAATTTCTAAAACTCTATTGTATAAAGTGTCTCTTTCCTGCACCTTTCTCTACTGCCTTTGTAGAAGAGTAAAGCATGCATAAACAATATGTACACAAATAAACAAACTTACGCTTCTTTTCAAACATTTTATCATTAATATTTGTAGATCTTCCTTCATTTTTCTGCTTCTCCTTTTCTAATTGTTCCTAAAAGAATGAATAATTTTCTTAGATATTACTCAGGTAAAAGTAAATAAACTGTGTTTCGAAGTAACAGTTCATTTCTACTCTCTCCTGCTAGTAGTACAACATCTGGTGAAAATCCAGAGAACCAATTAAATAGTACAGAATGAAATCAGGGTACATATCTCATTTAAAAACTACAATCTGAAGAAAGTTCAGAGTTGAAGTTCACATCTATAACTTCTTATTAAAACTGTGCCTTGCTTTTTGGGTTTTTTTTATATTTAAATAAGTACAGAAATTGGCAGCTGGCAATGTAAAATTTTTCTGTTACACAGATACTCTGAAAATAGAACAGACAATATTTTTATTTCATAGAATTCAATGAAAATGTTTTTCTTAAATGCTAAGGTGTGTCACATATACTCAAACTTTATAAAGATCTAAAATTACCACCTACAGTTGATAAACCTTTATGCAAAACAAAATCAACTATGTAAAATTGTTCAGGTTCATGGAATTTATTTGCCTTTCTGAAATACTACCCAGCCTAATAGTATCTTCCATTTGGTGAATAGATATCACTCCAACTTCAAAAAACTACACAACATTAGCTTATTTTCTGTACCATTTTCATAATAAAAAGTGGTAAGTGAATCATAATTGTTCTAATCGATTTTTTTCATATGGTTCTAATTACTACCCAATTAAGAAAAGAAAGAGGTAATTAATTCAGGTCAGGGTTGCTGGAACAAAATCAGCTACTAAAATTAAGGAAACTTATTGGCATATTCAGTATTAAAATCTTGAGCAGTCAGACACATTTAAGTGGGTTGAATGGCTCATCTGTCTGGGACTGCAACATGTCACAATTTACAGTGTCCTTCTCAGGTTCCCCAAAAGCATGCCTCTCACAAACAATGCTTAATGAGGCCTTTGTGATACAGAAGGATTGCACATATCAGTGGCCCATATCAAAAAAATTCAGGTGCTCTTCTAAAGTATAGCTGTAGGAACAGGGTAAAAATTGATGTCATTATACAATACACAGTAACACAGAGCACACTGGAGGCTATTTTGCACCACTCAAATGCTTTCACTATAAAAGTATTAATTGTATCTACCTGGAGACTGCTAGAGCTAAGTTCAAGACTTTGAATGTGCATATGCAGGTCCTGAGAACAAAGCTGAACCACTGGCTCGAGACACTGGGAAGTGGCAGGAAGTGTGTGGGTCAGGTATATTTGCTCATACTGACCTGCAATACCTACTGACATCAAAGCAGACCACAAACGTAGGAAACAATGACATTTTTGGGACACTTGAATCTGTTCTGGTTCACTACAAAGTTCATTTACTACAAGTCAGAGGAAGCACATTAACAGGATCTTCTGAATCCTATCAGCTGCTCAGCTCCTCCCACCTCAGGCCGGAGGGGAGGCAGCAGAATGGAGGACTGCAGTGGCTAATCTAGGCTTTGTGGAGATGCAGTGTGTGGTGAAGACATAAGCTGTGTGCTGAAGTGCCTACTGCAGCTTCTGCTTTTCTCCTTTTCCTGGCTAACAGGAAAGCCTGTAACACAGAGCATCCTTCGGTTTCCTTGGGACAAAAGAAGTTATGACATTCATTTCTTTGGCTAGGGAAGCTGTATGTGAATTCTGAGGTATTTCATTGATCAATTTATTATGTTATACATGGTGTTTCTCAAGAAACTCAAGTTTGCCTTTCTAATTGATACAGCAAAATTTAGGTAGTAAAGAAAAAAATGTTACATGTGACTTTGAAGGACTTAACCCTATTATAAAGTGTAAAATGAAACCACACACAGATTATGAACCTATCAGGTCTCTCCAAAATATGCATTTCCCCTACCTTAAAATTATTGCCTCATTAATATTTAGCTACAAACTATTTTACAATAATGACAGTGTACTGATAAAATATACCATTTCCAAAAGGAGATGTTCTTGTCTCTCTTTTTCTTGATCCAATAAATCATTTTCGTAAAATCTTTTCTGAAACTTCAAAATAAAATCAATAAAAATAAAAAATCACTACATGAAAATGGAAACTAAAAGTAGTTGAGAAGTATTGAAGTTAGTAAGTACTTACAGCATCTACAGAGATCTCCATTCTGTCCAATTCTAACACTGTCTATAAAGAAAATTAAAACATTATTTATTATTACTCAATGGCATGCCACACTTTGAAGTAAAAAAATGTCTTTTCTTCCTAAATATTTGAAGCCTATGCTTTAATTTTTGTGCTACAAAGGCAGTTAAAAAGTGTCGGAGAGTATTCTCAGAGCCCTGCTGAGACTCACAGAATGAACAGACTCACAGACTATCTAGATGGAACTCAAAATACACTCAAGGAAGCACCAAAGCAAGAATAGCTACAGCACAGGCTTAGGAACCAGAAAGAAGCAGCTCAGGAATCTGTGTATAACTCAGACGGCTCCACACAGGTGTTCACACAGTCTCTCCTGCAGAGTGGCCCTGTAAGGAAGCCACCTACTTGAGCTATTTCACTTCATGGTTTCTAAATTTCAGACTAAGCACAGGCATTCCTTAAAGATGTACTTTTTTGAATATTCACATTACAAACACACTTGTAACATTTTAAAATCCTGCAAATGCTTTGTCTGCATATTGTGAAATATATAGATTAACAAGATATCTCCATCTCACAGTTTTACCAGAATTGACATTTAATCCATTCTCTAGTCATTCTCTATTTTTTCATAAATGGCCATTGAGCCAAAACCCTGAATTTCAATCAATACAAAATAGCTGTAATATAAGTAACCAAGGAAATAACCAAGGAAACATCAACACTCCTGTATTTCACAGAATGTACTCTACTACATCATCTTTTAATTGTTCAAAATTACATAACAGACAATGAAGTTTTTTAATCTCCTGTTCTTACATGGAGAAAATCAACAGAAAGCATAACTTTAGTCATTTTAACTTTCAATGATAACCCCAAGATAAAAGGCTGCTGAAAAAGAAAAATGCTTACTCTTTTTACAATAGTCAGGACATCTTTATCTTTCTCTTGACACAGAAGTTTCCTTATACATAATTCCAACTGCTGAAGTAAATGTTTATCAGTGGGAATCTTCAGAGTAGATTTAACTTTTGGCAACAAACAGCATAGCTTCATTCTACAAAAAAAAAAACCCAAACCACCTAAATATTCACCTTTTGATGCAGATGCTTAATATTTATTATTAATTCTCAATGTATTCATGGTAGGATTTGACACAAAATAAGTAAGTTAGGAGGTCTTAATTTTCAAAAGTGATTGTTGTTTACATGTTGTTTCCAGACATACTGTTTTCAAAAACATCCCTACAGATCATGACTACAGTCCATAAACATGTCTTTGGTTTGTTTAAGGGGTTTTTTTAAGCTAGAAAAATAAGGAGACCTCTGGATTTTCCAAGTGATCTCCACACCTAACTTTATCAGTTACCTAAATATCCTGGAAATTTCATCCGTTGGTACAAAGGAGCCCCAGTATCACCAAAAATCATGTTACTGCAATTCCACACAACTGCAAGGATGAAAATGTATCAGACTAAAAAGAACATAAGAAAGCCCTTCTTTTCTCTTCCTTATCTTCCTGTTTATGTCTGAAGGCTGCCCCTGCTTGTGCTGTTCAACAAGGCCAAGTGTCAGGTCCTGCACTGGGGTCACAACAACCCCACACAGCACGACAGGCTGGGGGCAGAGTGGCTGGAAAGCTGCCTGGTGGAAAAGGACCTGGGGGTGTTGGTCAACAGTGGCTGACCATGAGCCAGCTGTGCCCAGGTGGCCAAGAAGGCCAATGGCATCCTGGCCTGTATCAGCAATAGTGTGGCCAGCAGGACCAGGACAGGGATTGACCCCTGTACTCAGCACTGGTGAGGCCACACCTCGAATCCTGTGTTCAGTTCTGGGCCCATCGTGACAAGACATTGAGGGGCTGGAGCATGTCCAGAGAAGGGCAACAGAGCTGGGGAAGGGTCTGGAGCATAAATCTGATGAGGAGTGGCTGAGGGAGCTGGGGGTGTTTAGCCTGGAGAAGAGGAGGCTCAGGGGAGACTTTATCACTCTCTACAATCACCTGAAAGGTTGTACTGTTGGGGTTGGTCTCTTCCTCCAAATAAGAAGCAATAGGACAAGAGGAAATGGTCTTAAGTTGCTCCAGGGGGGCTCAGATTGGGTATTAGGAACAAGTTCTTCACCAAAAGGTTTGTCAAGCACTGGAACAGGCTGCCCAGGGCAGTGGTGGAATCACCATCCCTGGAGGTATTTAAGAGACATGTAGATGTGGTGCCTAGGGACATGGTTTAGTGGCTGACTTAGGAGTTTTAGCCTAATGGTTGGACCTGATGATCTTAAAGGTCTTTTCCAACCTAAATGATTTTGTGGTTCATTCCCTTGATTCCAAGATACTGTTTCTAAACTGTTTATATAAACGTGTTCATTGCTTTTTATTAACACCCAAATACTCTGCAAATGAAATTAAAAATACTTCATGCAACTGAGCAAATAAAAATTCCTTGATCAGATTGTAATAGCCTGTAATAATGACTAGTTGTAATCTATAGAAGTAGATTAAAAGAAAGACCAAGAACAATACATGGGTATATTCTCTGTTGTACTCAGAGTCAACTGGCTTTGGATCAGAGACAATCCTTTGCCAGACATGGTAACTCTGTGATTATAAACATTCAAAAAAAATTTCTCATATGAATTCATCTTATCGTTTTTATACCTTCAAAATATTGTAACCATCATCATTTCCCATTACCAAGAGTTATACCACACTACAGAAATCCAGAACAGTATCTCCCCAAGTCTGTTTCAAAACCACCAGCTAACAACGTCTAACCTGTAAACTTCACTCCACTAGAGACCAGAGACAGTGCATTTCTTTTGTACAAGAACAATCCAGAAAAGAATTACGACAAAATTAATTTTAATGTCAGCTAAGGGATTGCAAGTTACTTCAAGTTTCCATTAAATTTTAATATTGTATCAATAGAGCTTTTAATTAAAATATTTCTTAAAAGCAATAAGCTACTTCAGATAATATACAAATTTAGTTTATTGTTTTAATATAATCCTCTTAATTTAATGACATGACACATGAATGTTAGTCTGTGTATACAAAATGGCTTAATTTTTAGGATCCTGCTGAGTTGAGATGTGGTAGTTATACTAAACACAGTGTCTATTTAAAGTTTCACTTGGTAATAAAGAGTATGTGGTGAAGCTTCTTGAGTGCACACCTCTATGTGCAAATTATGTTTACACAAATCTTTGTGCAGCATTAATATTAGATGTTCAGATATGTTAATGATGACAACATAAATGACACACATGAAAAACAAGATTAAAATCGTAAAATCACACAAAATATATGACCCAAAAAAAGATCTACTTTCCTAATGGTACTAACTGCCTGGTCTCTATCTTTTCTAGAAAACAAAGAAAAAACAGTTACTACAGAAATAACAGAAAAAAACCTGTATAAAAACGAGTAACAGACCAAATTCCCTAATATTACTGTATTGGTTTTCAATTTTCCTTAACAATTAAGTAGATACCCTTTTCCATAAGGTAAAACCTGTTCTTACTTGTTTAGTTCAGACCACTGAAAGAATTGCTTGAGTGTTTTACTTTACATATAGTGACAATGAAAGGGATGGAAATTAATGGAGATTGAAGCTGTGTTTCTCTCTCTATACCCATGAAACAGCATATTACTTTCTTTCCATCTACTGCTGGCTCCTCTGCCTCATTGTTCCCTTCACTCCCAAACCGCGATGCTTTTGATCAGTCTCTCAAACACTCAGAACTGACCTGCCTCTGGGATTTTCTAGCATCATTCTCGCACTCCCCTACATCTTTAATACTGGTCACTCTGAAGGCTCTTTATGTTTTCACTCTAATCCCATTATTTAAGCAAAACATAAAACTTCTAACAGTATTGCTTCATATATTATTTAAAGCTTTTTTTCCTGTACACTGCTACATATTCTTCATACCTGACATTTGCCACTGGGTCATGTGTAAGTTCAAGCACAGGTAAAAAGAAGTATTTACAGAAGAATGATTTTGAAAACAGTTCCATAATGAATTCACAAGTATCTAAAAAACGAAGTCTGTTCCAGTAACTTTTTCCTTGGCCCAGTTCTGAAAAATAAAAATTTGCAGATACTATCTGTCAAGTTTTCAACATCAGATAGAAAACATTTCACAGGTTGACCTTCGACTTGAAGATGATAATCAGGGGCATCAAAGGGCACAACTTTTCAGCCTATCGCAATTCTTTCTTTCAGTGAAAAACTAACAATCTGAATTCAATTCATTCTGTCAGTGAGCACTTGAAAAAGCAAAAATAGCAAGTGAACTAGCTACTGTGTAAATAAAGACCTCTATGCCTTTCAAACCATGTCACAGGAGTATTGAAATTATTGTGTAAACATTAAGTAATGTTTATGGGAACTGTTAAACCTTCTCAACTATCTTTAAAACACATAGCATACACCAAAGCATCAACTATAGGTGACTGATTAAAAAATTAATTTCTGAGGTTTATTCAGCACTTCTTATGCTGAAGGCTCTAGAGAATTTTACTTCTACAGAGGAACTCCACTTTGTATATTGCTGCACCTACAGTGCAGTGATTTTGGGTACAAGAAGTAGGGTTGGAGTGGTCTCAGCATATTATCAGTTTCCTGCATTGCCTCTTTCCCAATCCCTTTATAAAAGCTCCAGGTATTCCTCACACATGCACAGTACATTTTGCTGGTGATAATACAAGCAACTGAATGTCTTCCAAGAGTAATCCCTCCAATGATGTGAGGAAATTACACTGAATAAATGTAACTACAAATAGATCTTCAGTCAAAACTAACTTTCATTTCTAAGTAATCGAGGAAAAATCATCTTACGTTCAATCAGTTTCTGAATAACCTCATGTCTCTGTTCTTGTTTGCGATTGTAGCGCAAATAAACGCAGAGAGTCCGAGCAGCTGCTTTTTGGACTGGCAGAACATTCTTGAAAGAAATAAAGGGAACATAATTCAACATATCTGAAAGAATATCACTAAAAACATATAACAATTCTAGAATTAGAAAAAAATAGCTAAAAATTAGCCTAACTTTATAAATTTTGAAATAATTGTCATAATGTAAGGGAGATTTGGGAAGTTTGGCCAATTCATGAGCCACCTACTTCTTTATTCCTTCTGCCCAACTTGCAGATTCAACTATTTTATAAGCACCTTAAAATATTCCATGTTTGCAAGGCATCTTCTGTACTGCAGGTGTTAGAAATAAAACTTACAACACCTTCTCTTACAACGGTTTTATTCTTGAATTAACTCAGTAAAATTTCAGACTAGTAGCTCTAAATGATAATTTCTTTTAGAAATACAGTGTTCTTTCACAAAGAACAAACACAATGTAATGTATGGAATCAGGAAAAAGAAGATGTGTCAGAGCTAAAAGTTTTGATTTAACTACAAACAAGCTGATGATGAGCACAAGGAAAGGATTCTTGGATAGGAGAAAAACTGTCAATCCAAATTTTGCTCCTCAAATGGGGGCAAGTTTTCAGTGACAATTCTCATAGAAAAAATCCCACATGTTGATATACCATATGAAAAGCATAGTACTTTAATATAACACAGGAAGTACTACACATAGCAAATATCCAGTGGTCATTGCTCTTACATAAACAAATAAAAGCTAATGAGAAAGCAACAGGTGGGCTCACATTTGTCAAAATGATTGTCAACATTCTGTGAAGAAAACGGTAATAGATCTGATCACTTGATATGATGTGAGGGAGACATGCATATTTTTGTAGTAACTTCTCATGCGTTCTCCATTTTAAAGAAGTTGCTGCTCTCTGCTCTGCTGTTGTTAATGCAGGAATCAAGTCAGGAATAGAGAGTAACTAGAAACAGAAAGATAAACAATAATTTTACATTTTCAAGCTGTGTGTCTTGTCACTATGCTTAAAAAGCACATCACAACAATATAAGATGGGAAGACTAATCCAAAAGCTATTCCAGGACCTAACTAAATACACTTTCATCTCCAACCCCTTCTCCTGACAAAGGAACACTAAACACCGTTCTCTTTGTAACACTCTTTTACAGATATTAAGACCATTACGCCAACTCTCCTCAGTATTCTTTCTCAAACCAAATGAATCCCATTTCTCTTTTATCCTCTTAATCTTTGCAGTTATTGTTCTCAATCCCCTAATTAGTTGTAGTAGGAATTAATTTTAGTAGGAATTATACACCTTTTCTCAGTAGGAGGCAAAGAATTTATAGTAGCCAAGCTAAATTCCCTTTAGCACTAAGAAAAATGAAACAGAATGCCGCACCTGACATTGCATGTGCTATATGTTATATATACATATACAGCTGTAAACATCTGACACATTCAAATTTTTCAATTATACTTCTGTGCATACAAAAAATAAATTTCTTCAGTTCTTATACTGCTGCAATATCTCAATTTATCCACACATTTAGGAAGTATGCTCAAAACCAGCATCTTTTCTGTTCCATGTTAGAGGTGAGGAGTCATGGAATAAACCAGCATCCAGAGCCACATACAACTAAATTAGAAAAGTTGGGAGCTTAGTATAGATCTCTTAATTCAGTGTCTTTACTTCAGGAAATAGATTTCCTTCTAGCAGAAGCCTGAAGTGGCACCCATGAGCAACTGATACATTAATATGAAAAAGATTTAAAATAGGTTCTAGGCATCATTCCCTTAATATGAAACCAAATTTTGTTTTCACTTAACTGGGGTTAATTAGAAAAAGAACATGTATAAACTGTTCATTTTTATATTAACTCTAATCTTTCAAAACCTTTTTTTAATGTTAAAGTTTATAAAGTCAACAATCAAAAACAAAAACAACAAACCAAACAGAAACTTCGTATCCCTCCAAAGCAGAAACTAATCATGAAAACGTTTTCCTACAAAATTTGTCTGAAATTTGCTACTACCTTCACTTAGAAAGAAGATTTTAAAAACCACATGAGAATACCCACCTTGCTATCTGCTCCACTGTTTCCTCCTCCATTAGCCATTAGTTCAAGGATTTCAGGAAGGTGACCTACTAGGGCATCTAACACCTATTTAAAGAAAGCCTGCATGAAAGAGGTCTGTAAATGAACTCAACTCCATTTTTAACTCTCACCAACGTATCCCTGCTAACACCTTTTAACTTACTGCTCTCTCATGTTGAAAAAAAAATTAGTTGCATTGATGAGGACTGGGATTTAAAACTGGTATTTTAATGTACTAAGTAATATAAGCATCATAGGTCTGAGTTTTTATTTATGTGATCAGACAAGTTTTCTAAACTATCCAGAGAATATAATATTTTTAAACGAACATTCATCCTTAAGAAAGATCTGTTTCATCAGGAGTTAAGAGCCTCAACAAACAAAAAGAAATGCTTTTTTATATTTGTCAGCTGAATCTTAAAAGCAATTTTTCCTGTGTTAAGAAAAAATGCAGTTGATAGACAAAATACAATATATAGCCTATAGTAATAGACTGACTCTATTTTCAAATGTTGAGAGACTTTAACTTGACTAGAAAAGTACATAACTGAATATTTTTTGTACCAATTCAGACCGAGGTGGTATATAAGATAAAGCTCAATATATTTGTTATTATTCATATAAACACACAGAGATCAAAAAAAGGAATTTTTCAAAGTCACCAGATGCTTCTAAGTCTCAACCTTCAGGTGGTTCAACTTGAGAAATCTTCTAATACGAGTCAGAGCTTCATAAACTATAAGTAGATGTTCTATGAATACTATTAATTTCCCTGAAAACATCTAACAAAAGGTACTGAATGAAAAAAGAGCACCTGAATACAAACCTCATTTTTCCATGCCATATTCAAAGATCCTCATAGAAAACAAGAAACATCAACTACTGGAGTAACTGATAACAGAGGAAATGGTGATTCTTTTCTCGAACATAAATGTCTCTTTTTTCTATCCAAAAAGTCTCACTATGTTAACTGCAATATAACTGATTCATGTTCTATGCAGGTTACCTTGGACCAAAACTCTTTCTGTAAATCTTGATCTCTAAACCATACACAACTTCTTCATCTCCTCTTCAATTGGACAATAAAAATAAAACAAAGCAAAAGACCTTGAATCCCATCAACTATTATTTTAATATAGTACCAAACCCAAAGTTTTTTTAGGTTTTTTTTTTTTTTGGTAAGGTAATAAATAATACAGCAATTAAAACAATTTAGAATTAGTATTTTTAAAAGCTAATAAATTTAGTGTGGGTTTACTAAATTCAAACACCTTCCTATTTTCCTCCTTTTTATTCACAGAAGGCTGGCATCTTTACGTTGTGTCTGTGCAATAGAAGTAAAAGCTGTTAATCATTTCAAATTATTACTCTACTGTGTTACTGAAGAGTTTTTAAACATGAAGATAATCTGCCTCGATGTAATAAGCAAAAAAAAAATTCCAATAAAAGTGTATTACCTCCAGTGACTCATCCTGTAATAGCGTAACCAGTTCTTTATGTATTGTATACACATCAGAATTTAAAAGCTTAGCAACCTAAAAAATGACAGTAAGACAGCAAGGTGAAACATTCTTTAGTTCTATGGCACAACATCACTTACTTTACAGCAAGCATGAAGAGACAAAGAAAAACTGCTTCTTATCAGCCTCCTAAAGTTGTGTACTTTCTGACTGCTCACATTAAAAATACGCTTACATAAAGAACATGAGTCAAGAAACAGGTCTATTATCTAACTGTGAAACATTCTTTTAGAATTAACTCTATTTCACATTTACCAAAAATGTTTAAGGCTGTACTGCAGGCTAGAAATTTCCTTCTGGAATATTCAAATGTTGTAAATCAGGAGAGTAAAGAGTCAGCCTGCTGTATAATTTACAGAAGATAAAACGTATAAAGTTTCTTAAAATCAGTGCTGGATTTTAAGCTTCCCCAACCTTCCATATGAAGTTTTCACTCCTTACTTTTCTGGGTTTTTGACTGTGACTTACATGATTCATAAGTCTCCTGTAAATTTTCAAAAAGCACTAGCAGTCCATCTCCATGCCACTAAAAGGGTTTTATAGCAAGCATAATACAAACTTGAGGAATGAGATTTTTTTGTCACAAGGAATGTCTAGATGATGTTTTAAAGTGTTTTTTTAAGCCAAGTGAAAATAAGAGCTTACTACCAATCAAGTCGAAACTTTAATGAAACGGCTACAAGGACTTTTATTTTTTGAAAAGTAATCCACCTAGCAGGGAATGCCATAAATTACTCATTTCTGTCTGTCACGTGGTAGCCTAGTTAGGCTGTTACAATTAAACCAACAAGAACTAAATGTACATTTAGATCAAGGTATAGTTTTACAGCGTTTTTAAAATGAGCTAAAATACTTTCCTTATATTCAGGCAGTACCTTAATAGTGTTATACAGCTAAAACAAAATATTATGTAGAATTAAATGATGATTTTACGCTTTCCAGAAATATGTCGGATTATCATTCATTAAAACAAGGCACCAGTAGATAATGAGAACGGGAAATCCATACATCCTTCCTACAATGGTGGAAATAAAGCCATTTTTTCCTCTACTAGTCATAAATATTTTCAGCAATCTGCCTAATTTGCCAATTTCCCCAGCAACAAAATGGGATCACAGCTGAGCTCAAGGACTGAAACACAAGGATTCTCAGTAAGAGAATACGAAAGTATAGAAGATTTCCCTATATTGGTTTCTGTATTTAGGAGAATGTATTTAATTTCTGGAATTCACCGCATATAGCTAACATTACCTATGCATTTATACATTTTTTAAAATTTTATGAAAAAAACAGAGTAGAACTTACATAAGCTGAAAAGAAATATAAGAATACATATGCTGTTACATCTGCATAATTTTCCAAGTAGTTTCATATTAAATTCAGCATTTCATTTGGATTTGTTCCACATAAATATTCTTCACATTCCACACCAGCAAACTACAGTTCTAAAGGTTTTCAGGCACAAAAAGGGCAAGTTCCTTTCTCCCATTTGTCTGTTTTCTAATACCATTGAAAAACTTCAAATATTATAGTTACTACCTTTGTTTATGTTTGTGGTACAAGATCATTAGAAGTTTCTTTTAGCTTTTGCTCCTTACAATCTGACCTAGCAGTAGTCTCTTGTAGCCAAATGTCACACAACTTAAATAAAATAATATGTGTATATGGGCTATATACAGAGGTTGCAAGGAACTGAACACCCTTGACCAACTAAATAAGTTCAATACATTTTCTCCAGTCTTTTTTTTTTTTGATTGAACAGTTACAAATGTAAGCTTAGAGAAGAAAACAAAATAAAATAAACCCATGTGAGCAGTAACAAAGAACCACTGTAGACTTACTTCAAAGAAGCTTATGGCCATGGTATATCTGACAGGAACTTCGGGGTCATGACAAAGGCAGAAGAATATAGAATAAAGTTCTAAATTGAAGTTCTTTGGATCCACAAAAACAATCATGGCCTGTGGAAGGATAAAGTCCTTTGTTAACTACACAGCTAAAGGATCACACTATCAAAGATTATCAGATGAATTTGAGAGATAACAGGTTATTATTTTAAGGAGGAAGTGTGGAGGTTTTGTTGGCCTTGTTAAAACACAGGCACCAGACAAAAGCCAGAGTTGACAACTAAACTTAATTTATGTATTTTCCAAACATGCTGAAGGCTTTTTTTCTGAAGGACTAAAACCATGAGATATAAAACCTCAGTTTAATAAATATTGTTAAAGTTTCTGTACTCTAGCAAAAACTGTAACTGGATACTTCAAAAACAAAGAACATTTTAGCAAGCAGCAAAGCAAGAATCTGAATTTCAACATGATTGTGCTTGTACATACCTTGGTTTTGCTCAAATAAACCAACAGATGTCTACCTACATACAGTGTCCTTGCCTTTAAAAGGCAGAAGAAAAAATAGTTGTCTACTGGCTCTTGGTGCAAGCATGTTTTCATTGAATACAAATGCAGAATGTCAAAATACAAAGTAGATTTACAGACACATGACTGGTGTATTTAAAGACCTCACATAAAATTGAAAAGACTTTTTTTACTCAGGCAGGAACATGACTAAAACATCAACCTAAGCATTCGGTTTCCATCTTCAACTCCCTAGAACAGTGTGACAGTGAAAGTGTAGATTCAAGTGGTTTGAAACTGGGAACTCTGTTTCACAGACATTTTCCCAAATCCTTTGTGCTAAGAGTTTGGAGAAAATGTGCAGGAAAGAATAAGACCAGTAAACTCCTAGAACAGCACTTCCTCTGTCAAAATTTTCCACTAATTTTCTGAGACTCTGCAAAGAGTAGTATTTCCTGCTAACTCTTTTGGACAACCTCACTAACTGAAACTTTGCAGGAAAGAACTAAAATCTAGCTAACAATGAACAATTTGGGAATAACTCCTCTATCACTCATGTAGTCCTATTTAGTGAACTATATGGATGACACAAATTAATACTAAACCTTAAATTAGTATAACTTACTGGAAAATTGTAAGCACAGTTCTTCCTCACTGAAATATACTTCTTTTCCTGTTCCAGAGTTTGCAGATGTAGTTGATTATCACTGTGTCCATTTTCCTGCTGTAAACCCAGTGTGGAAAGCTTCTTATAAAATTCCAAAAACCGCAAGTGCTGTTCAGGAGTAAAAATGCCTCAAAAAAAAAAAAAAAAACCAAAACCAAAACCAAACAAAACAACAAACTTTCCTCATTACAAATGCTATTAATAATGTACCCAAACAAATCTTTTTTTTAAATATATCAAATATCTTCATTTTATCCCTCCTCTTCCTCCCACCTCCCTTGAATCTAGCAGAGTATAATCAGTACACACACGTACTCAGAACAAGCTGGACTGCAACTAGCAAGAAGAATTCAAAGCTAGAAGTGCATTAGTAATAAGAGAATAATGAAGGAAAGGCTGAATTTTCTACTCCAGAGAGAGAGGAAACCTATCAGTTTTTACCAAGAAGGCTGAAATGCTTAATAATTTTCTTTTTCAAATTCCACTAGTATCATCAGTCTGAGTACAATTAATAACTGTGACAAGGATTCAAGCTTTAAGTAGAGAAGCAACAGGTCAGTGGACCTTTAATGGTCTTCAAAATGTGCAGAGTCAGATGTGTTTCATTCCAGTATTCAAAATATTTAAGTACTAGTTGCTGAATTCTTAAATAAGTCAAATAACAGAACAGAAAAGGGCTGAAGTGGTACTGATATTTAATAGTTGGAGAGGGAGAGGACAAGCCATATAATTAGATAAGTCAGGTTACTTTCACATGTTTGAAAAAATTGAAACAAAAAAAGAAATAAAAAAATCTACTACTAAATACCAACACCACCCTCCCACCTTCCAAAAAATAGCAGTAGACAACATGACAAAAGGAAAATTTGTCAAACTGATTCAATTTCCTTCTAGTATGGGCTAACAGGACCTGTGGAACAAAAGAGGCAGTAAAGGTCATGACTTTCACAACAAGAGAATAGGAATGAGAGATTAAAAACTATAAAGGTGCTCCAAAACTGCTTGGAAAAAACAGCTAAGAGAAAGCCACGCATGGACTACTGACAAGATAGGCAACTGTATAAAGAAAATTCTATCCTAGTTGTGGTACTGTTCAGCATTTTCATTGATTTTCTGGAGTTAGACAAGAGACTTTGCTTATTCAGTATTCTGAAAGCATCAACCAAGGACAGAGACTGCTTATTCTTCAGAGACAGAGTTTAAAATGCTCTTCGGTAACCGGACATATGGCCTTAAAACTTTAGACTATTATTCCACTAGAACAGCAGTAAGGTACTATACTCAGCCTGATCTGCATCACCTGCACAAGGCCAGGAAGAGAAGGACTAACTAGCTGCTAGATTTATTTTAAAAAAAAGGCAATTTTTCATACTGAAAAATGTGAACAGCAATATATCTGCCAAGACACATGAAGTAACCCTTTCACTTTGTTCAACTGTCCTAAGGTGTAACACTTCAAGAAAAATATGAACTTGTCAGATGGAGTTCAGAGGTGAAGAAAGATCAGGAATTAGTCATTCAACCTAGAGAAAAGAAGACTGGAAAAACATGATAAATACAGGATGGACTGTCCTAGCTCTCTGTTTCTGAAAATAACAGTTTGACACTGTGGAACAGCCATTTCAAGTAATTTGTAGTGAAGCAATGGTCACTTTGATAGTCTCTAATACAATCATGAAGGTTCATTTCAAAGAGCTGTAGGAAAGACCAAAGGTTTTAAGAGTCTAGGGGGAAATTATAATGTAAAGCCATGTATCTGTGCACAGAATTATCCACAGGTGCACAGAATTATCAAGAAAAGATGTGCTCTGCTCAAGTGAAACTTTGAGCACAAATTATTGGTATAAAAATTATGAGTACAGATTTGGCCTCAGCTGCAGCTGGGGAATCCACATGCCATCAAGTCTCCTTTCTTCCCTGAAGTTCTCTATGGGCCACACTCTGCATTGTGCCTTAAAAAGGAGATCAAGCACAGAAATGAACCTACAAAGTTACATCATAATGTTTTCAAAAGTTTCTAGTTTCAAAAATTCAGTCTTCAAAATCACAAACTCCAGAGTACCCAAATAAATCAGTCAAACCAATAACGATAAAACAACCTGTTTCCATCTTTGACCCTGTCTAAACAAAACAAAAACAACAACAAACAATAAACAGATGATCACCCTAGGAGGAAATTTCCAAAATCTAAGTAACTACCATTTCACTTGATACACTCAAATCTGGATATTTTCCAAGGAGTTCAAATTCTCCAATCCTCCTGCATTTTTAATATTTTAAAAAAGAAGTTAAATCATACCATATAATCCATTACACAGTTTCCCTAAATGGAAAGATAAAGAAACTAGGACAGATTCATCTGCTTTGAAGGATTTTTCACAGAACGATTTCACTAATGGGAGAACAGTTTGACTCCGATCATCTGAAAAACAAAAGAAATTTTTTAGAGTTAACCATTTGTCAACATTTTTAAAAGGGCACAGAGACTGAACTTCTGTAATAAATTAAGAAAAATTTCATTTAACATTCTCAGGATTACTTGTGGCAGGCACTCACTGAAGGCACAAAACAACAGGTAGAGAGAATGATGAGCATGTTAACATAATATAGGTTCTAAATTTAACACCTTACCTGTTATGTTTATTTGTTTGTTTGTTGTTAAGGAAAAGGCATCCCCCAGTAAAGGATGAGGCAGAGAATAAATAAACAGTCACTACCTTCTTTTTTCACCAAGAACACAGAGAGAGAAAGAATACTGCAGTACTCCTACAACAAGATTTCCTATAATAGTAGGAACACAGAGAGATCAAGACTGAACATGACTATGACACTAAACAGAAAGACCTTGATATGCTGCAAGTTAATACTTTAAACCTACTGAGAAGTGTTTCAAAATCTTTTGGTATACAATAAATTCACAGACAAACAAAATAATTAAGGACTCAAGAAAGAAATTAAATTATTTAGAAACTAAAGTCAAATCCAAGCACTCTGCATCCTTATAAAGTAAAGGAGCAAATGATTAAAGAAATTTATATATTTCGACTTATTTTAAATAAAATCATTTTATTGAAATGTTTCAGTTGTAAAGGGATTATGATTTTTTTAATGGGTAGATCAACAGCAAAATTCAGCAAATAATTGTGGCTGAACAAAGTTAGGTTGGCCTGAAAAAATATTTTGATACTGTGGGAGAGAAACTCTAGGATGTAATTTTGGGTCATCTACCTTCAAAAGTGTTAATTTTCTAGTTCAGCCATGAAGGCAAAGCCCACACAAATCCAACTTTTAGAAACACACTCCTTACAAACGTGTAAATAACCCCTGATTGCTTTCTCTAAGCTTCTTACAGTAACTCAAAGCAGTAGTTACAGCTGGGCGTGGGGGAGGAGGAGCGAAGACTGAGAGGTGCAAAGACAGGCACAAACTTGATAGCATCAATCCAAAGACTCAAGAATTACAAAATTAACCTACTATCATACTTACTGATATAAACACTAACTGCTAAAAAGCCCATTTACAGAATTCTCCCCAAAACTATATAACTTTTTCTTTTCCTTATCCACTCTCCTATACAGCTTAAATATGACCATATATTGTAGTAATTCATCACCAAGTACAGTACATTTTTGTTGAGCTAGCACTTTGTATTCTGTGTATTGATAACACTACATTAATTAATTAAATACTAGCAACACAATATTCCCATAATTTATACAGCAATTTTACTTTTTCCATTTAGGCAGATTACATTAGGAACTTGGAATATGATAACTGACTTCATGGACAACTAGTTCCCCTCCCTTAAAACTTTCTGCATATCAAGCACTGAAAGACATGAAATATAAAGAAATATAAAGGAGAAACCAATAAACAAAATAAAATCAGAAATGTCTGAATAATGCAGATGGAACAAAAAGCATTTAAATACAATTATAAGATGCACTAGAGACTAAGAACTGGGCTAGTAAGCCTAAATTAAATTCTTACCTGCATCAAACATATCAAGCAGATTCACTAAGGTCTCAAAAGCTGCCAGGCGTACACTGCTGCCCTCATCTCTTGCCAGTTCCACTAACTCAGGAAGCACCACAGTTTTTGTTAGTTCTGTCCTGCAACGTGAAGCAAGCAGTTAAAAGAAAACTTACAATGAAACAATATTGCCACTGCAAACCAGAATTCTTCCTTGAAATACTCATTTAGACATTTTTTGGAAAGCCAAGAAGGAAAAACAGACAAAGTTCTGAGGAAATTAAAATTAAAGAAAAACCTCCAATCTCAGGACTTCTTTTCTTTGTCAACCAAACAAACATGCAGATTTAAAATGTGAAACTTCACCATTTAAAAGCATTCAAATTAGCTCAAAATAAACTAGAGAAAATGCAGAGAGAACTGAACTAGAGAACTGAAAAAAATCAAGGATTCCAGCTATTTCACTATGTCACTAAGAAAATTCTTATGATCAAATATGCTCAATATGATGGTCCAAAGCCCAAAATTATTAAGTATGAGCCATGCTGGATTGAAGTGTCTGGAAATTTTATACATCAAAGATGAGCCTACTTTACAGAGAGCATCTACTGCTCAGAGAAAATGTGATTTCCCAACTAGTCTAAACACTGGCTTTTAGGGTTGGTTTAAAGTAGTAAAGAAAGGGTTCTCCTTGTATTTTTTTTGCCTTGGTAGGTGCTGACCTACCAATATACTGCTAATGCTTAACTCCAGGATGCTGAAATAAAAATGCTAAAAATATCCCTTCCAATCAGACTAAAGTAGTAACAGCTGCCCCTCTGGTAAGTCAATATAAACAGTAATCCTTTCAAATGTTTATAATCAGCATCAAAGTGATTTGCACCTTACAGAGTTTATTATTCCTACCAGCAAATCAAGACATAGCTTAACAGTATTCTTCCAAGCAAATGATTAAATATTCAAATAAAATTACAAGAAAATGGTAGATCATTTAGTGGCAATAACTAACTAATTAGTAAAAATAAGCATTGGGACTGTTGTCACATTATATCTTCAACATTTACCTAAAGATTTGCTCATGTCTGTTTAGTTATTTCTTCATTTACCTACTATCTATTCATCCTTAACATGACACACTGGAATAGCTTCCATACTGAAAACACTGAATGTTCACCATTTCTTATGAGATTAAATCATCTAAACCATTGAGAGGGTATTAAGTGAAAACTTCAGAGAGAGAACAGTCTATACGAATACATTAATGCTAAAAATAAAAGTCGGTGAGGAAAGAATCAAAGAAAAATACACAGGACAGACCACTAATTGACAAAAAAGTATTCAGCCCTATCAAACTCACTATTCTAAGGCAGGTAAATTACCAGTAATACTGTCATTTGCCACTGCATAATACCTATATCTTTTTAAAACTTTCAACTCCCAGGTAGAATAAATTAAATTTAGTTCGTTTTAAAGACACTAAACAGAATGAGAAAATTTCCTTTCCAATATGGTTACTTATTAGTATAAAATATAGCCACCTTGTAACCACTGAAAACAACATTTTTTCGTTCTTCTTTCACACTGCTTAGTGTATGCTGAACTTAAACTGCATTTGGAGGAGTGAAGAAAATACACAAAGGCACACTTTCAGTTATTATTTTAACACCCGGCTGTTCATAAACCTATTTTAAATGTAAAATAAAACTTCTGAAAGCAAAGTCATACAGATTCATACAAACTCTGAGTGCTTCCTAAAGGCTACCACCAAAATAACTTTCGTAGCTGTAAGAAATATTCTCTAACTATACACATATCCTAGGTAAGGGATACTTTACTCAGAATAACATATTTGTACTCTTTTTAAAAAAAATCCTACATTATGCATCACAAATCATTTTCAAAGCCAAATTCATATGCTTACTTCTCAGCTCTTCTTCTACAGCACAGGTTGACTGAGAATGTTAAAGGAATCCATGGAAATGGAGACAATATCTCAAATTTAAGACACAAAAAAATTCCCATGGGATTGAGCAAGAACAAATGAGATAGATGAGAACAGACAGCCTAAGAATGATCACGAAAGAAAAGGGTAGGACTACATCCTAAATCAAAACATAGAAATAGGGGGAAGGAGGAAAGAAATTAAAAAAAAACCCCCAAACCTGCAAATTTTTCTTTGGATTTCCAATTTGGAGGCATCAAAAATCTGCAAACTAATATGATGGAGAGAACCATCTCTCCCTTCAACACGCAGTAGTTATGGAATAAAAACACCAGGCTACTCCCTGGAGGTAAACAGAACCCTCTCTCTCATCTTTAATCTGCCATTAAACAGAATTCAATTTTGTGATACAGGAAGATACATGACACCCATGCACACTAAAAATAAATGCAAGTTCCAATTATTCAGTAATTCAGTTTAGTAAAATGCCTGTTAAATTCCCACTTTTACAAATATCAACAGTACTGACAAATAGTAACTTTCTTTTCTTTAATCACAAGTTCTTTTATATTGAAAGACATTCAATATGGCAAATGTTAGAATGATTTATCATGCTAGCCTACATTTTGATATAAAAAAGAGTAAGTACAAAAAAAAAAGAACAACTTTACTGAGATGAGTATCATACGGTTTCAACATTATTCATATCCTGTGAACATCTGCAGGGCAAAGACCTTGCAGAAGAAATGCTTAAAGCACATAGGTAAGATTATTTTCTCTGCAATAAAGACAAGTTTTTCTAGGAATCTAGAAACTACTAACCTACATGACCTTACAAAAAAAAAAGACAAATTAAGTACATAACAGCAATGCTTAGCTCTTGCTGTGAATTCCCTCTATCTCTATATTCCCTAAGCACATTGCTTCAGGAATTTCTGGTGGTTTAGTTTTGGGGTTTTCGATGGTTATTTTATTTGGTTTTTTAATAACTCAGAATCTAAACCACAATATAATTCTCCATTAAAGAAAAAAAAAAACAAACCCAAAAAACCCCCCAAAAAAACCCCACCAGAAATCATTCCACAGCTACAGTAAAGCATCCTTTCCACAAACACCTGTACTAACATAACAAACTCAAGAACATACTTAATGGATCTTTCCAACTACACTTCAGTTTCAGCCTTATCCTTGAATTTGCTCATAGATTTACAATTTTAAAAGCCAGACAGACATTCAAGAACTAATCTATCTCTGCTGTCTAGCACTGGGTAGGGAACATTACTTGATAAATTTTCCAGTCTCTAAAAGAAGTTACTGCTTTTTTTCCTCCTTGACAAAATACCAGGTAGAGAGACCTCGAATTTTAAAATATTTGTTCACTCAGAGACCAATCCCGTGTGTAATTAACATTTTCTTTTATTAAAGTTCCAGACCTTTGCAATCCTATGCGTGAATATTGAAGGCCTTCAAGCTTCAAGTAAAAGTTGGTACTGAGCTGAAATTTGCGTACAAAACCCACCCTTTCTCAAACACTGTACAGTAATTTTTAAAACTGTTAGTACTTGTCAGAATTTTTAAATAAGCCAAATACCACCAATGGGTAATTGAGATGATTTCAAGAAGCTAGAGATGAAGTAATTATTTACAAAAAACTGTTGGGTTTATAGTTCAGCAATTTTACTATAAAAGAGAAAGAAAAATCTAAAACTGGAAAAGAGACAACTGCCAACAGCCAATTCCTAACAACACATCTGTACACTCCAAATTCATTATTGAGTATGCATGAATTCAGCAATTTTAAAAAGAGTTTTTAGGTTACCATTTTAGAGAAATACTCTGCATTTAAGATCAGTAAGGCAAATTGTACTCACCCTATTCCTCGAGCCACATGTTCCAGCTGCCGACACACGCAAGCTCTAACTTCATATTCCACATCCTGGCACAGAGATTTTACCAACGGAAGAACCTCTCTTTTAATACTAAAAATGTGAACATTTTTTATTAATATATAGAACAGGAATATATAAAATTCATTGAGTAATACTGAACTTTAATCATATATTACTTGTTTATCCCATATATTACTAATTTATCATACAAAGGAAATGATTTTTCTAATAATTAGCAATTAGAAAAGAATATGGTACATTGGATGCAAATATGTGCTACAAAGAAACAGCAAAAGGAATATTCACTGTCATTACCATTTGCTCATATTTCATCTATTATTTCTCATAAACTAGAATAATAGTAGGTAGGATACTGTAGTAGAATGCTGTCCTCATTTAATAACCATCTTCAGCACAATTTCTGATCAGCCACTGAAAGAATACAAAGAATTATATAAATGGAAATGTGAATCCCAATTAAATGTCTGTAATACCTCATCTTTGATATGCAGGTATCACCCAAGACATAATTAGGAAGAAAGGAGAAGAATAATTTAAGATTAAAAGCCTGAATACTGCAATGCCTTCAGGCAAGTAGACCAAGTATTTATGTAAATCAATGGCAGATATAAAATAAAAATTTTGATTCCTATTTAAGTAAAAACACATACTACAACTCGGCAGAATCACCCATTGTGTTTCCTTTCACTGCCCAAGATTCTGTCATAAGTATTCATAAAATATCTCTATAAAAATCCTTACGTTATTGCAAAACTCAAGATAAATAATACGTAGACACAAACAAGCAAATTTTCAAGCCAACTTGCACAGCCTCCATTCCTTCCAATGAAAATTAATTTACTTCTTACAGAAAAATTTAGCCTCAAGTTTCAAAAATTGTACAGTCTTGGAAGTCTGGCATTTTAGAATACTCTAAAGTAGCGGCTACATAAAAAAAAAAGACTTTGTAACTTGGAACACTGGAACACAGGGTAGAAAAACTAACATTCTATGACAAGAACAGGATATAAAATAATCTGGGAGTAACATCAAATACAAAGTTTTTAATTATAGTATAAATTTTATGAGGTAAAACTGTGCCATTCTGAAGAAGAAAGTGAAGATATGCTTATATATTTCTTACTCCTGGGGACAGATATGTCTTCTGGGCCTGTACCAAGAGCCCTACTGAAAGGGGAATGAGAGCGTGTCCTGAATTTTACTCAGTCTGCCACACTCTAGACCTGGGGACCCAGCTCTCTTTTCAAGCCTCTGAAGTACACTCAGAGCTCTCTACCAGATGAACACGATGTCCCAGAAAATTCTCAGTTATCTTCTTAAAATGCAGTGGCTGTGCAGAAAAGGTGCTATTATCTGTTTACTGAAATGAGGAGATTCCTACTTCCGAACAGCAAGGAATCACCTTGAAGAAACACAACAAAAGAAAATAATTATGGCTACTAATTAAAACTGCTGTATGTTCATATAAGATTCCAAGTAATCCGTAAAGTCACTTACTTTCATGAGAATGTAACATGAAATAAAGAAATGCAACTGCTATTCTGACAGAGTCCTAGAGACTTGGAATATAAAGATTCAGAAGGCTTTGGTAACCTTCTCAAAAAATACTACTTCACCATGTTCATTAACTTTGGAATTTCCAACAAGTATCGTCTGAACAGCAAATGAAGATTTAGATAGTTTCCTTTTGGCTGCTTCTAATTCTTATTTATAAAAGAAAAAAAAAACATAATCTAAAGAAATTTATTCCTAATATATTTTCCTGTTGTTCGTCTTTTTGGTTATGCTGAATTCTTGCATTTTGGGGCACATCAAAATCATTATAAGAGTGGACTTCATCAGCTAGGCAGTTTCTGTGCGTGTAGTAGCCTGCAGTGGATTTCTACTGTAATTCAAAGTCACATTGTGCCAATTGCCTGGATAGAAAACACATTTGGTGAAGTGGTCCTATCATAAGCCTGGGCAAATTGAGCAAGGAATGTACCACACCAGCTGCTTTGGGCAGATGAGTTACTCAGATTTACTTTCATCATTGCACCCTCTTCTGTCCAGACACACAGATGCTGAATCTAAGGGCTGGATAACACCAGGGAACAGCGGTAGTTCCTAATGCATCTACATTTTACTTAGGGATAGAAAAAACCAGATCTACATGCTAAATATAGTTACATAATAAAAAGTTGGGAATGGAATTCTTCTGTTAATGACAAGAAAGTCCAAGGAGATGAAGCTGTGTTTTGTGTCTGTAAGTTGCAGAGAAATCCACTTTGTGGCTTATTTTCTAGTAAAAAAACAATATGGAAGAATGGTATGAAAATGGTATCTATTCAAATACATGAAAGAACAAACAAACTCAAGTTATAAAATGATGATCATTAGCAAGTCTGAACATGCTAGTTAAATAATGAAAGGGATCTGCAGAAAAAAAAAGCATTTCATTTTTGCAACAAAGTCTACTTTTCTTGGAGTAATTTTTGTCCACTAACAAAGAAATACTGGTTTACACCGTAGAATGAAAATATATTTACAGTCTACTTACATATGAGCTTCAAACTTGTTAGCTACTTTTCCCATGATTTTACAACTAATTAAGCGGGACTGAAGTGTTTGAGAAAGCTGTGCTTTGGAAACAAGTGGATTCAGGATCTACATGGAAAAAAAAAAAGAAGAAATATGAGCAGAAAAATTGTGAGCATTAAATAAAGTATTCCTCTTCTTCAAAAAAAATCTAGAAAAACATATTCCAAATGTCATTAACCTTTTCACTGAATTAATCAGTACTAACAATAATGACGCCTATGCACATTAATAGTCCATTTTGTTTAAATGACATCTTTAAAATTACATTGCAATTAGATTTTGGAGGTGACTAGAATAATTTCTATGTGCTTCGTCCAACCTAAGATTTTACCCTTTAGAAATTTATTTTTTAAACAGTTCTGGATTTTATTCTTATTTTAATGAGAACTTTTATACCACACAAACAATCATATATTTACATCTCCATTTTGTTTTAAATTATAAACACAGTAAATATACCTGTTGTAAAGCTTTTAAACGTAAGAAAATACGTATACTTAAAAGTGAATAAATTAGCTGACTAAAGGGGACTGGCATTATAACTTAGTGACAGATTTTCTTCTTCCTTCTTGAGCTACACAGTGAAAAATTAAGAGTGCTTCCAGTGCATTAGGGTTTTGGTACATCAAGAACAAGTGAAATACACTAAGGAATGGATCTCCAGCATTCAGTTCCATCTAGCAGACATAGCAGATTGGAATTTTAGTCCAGTAGTAAACAAAATGTAGTTTTTTCATGAAGACACAAAGTGAGATACTATCCTCCTGTAAACCAAAACAGAGTGCAGGAAAACATGTTACTGAGAATACAAGGTGCAGTAGAAGTGTTATGGTGGAGTGTAAGTAAGTGTTGACTTTATTTGCTGAAGAACACTACTTTTTTTAAGGTGACTTCCTGTCTTGCCTTTTTGCACATTCATCTCTTACAGTGTGTTCCACAACCACTACCATTTTCACAGGTACAGAACGGCCACAAATCTGACCGAGGTGAATAAAACTTGCTGGGAAATACAATCTTACAGTCTTAATGTTATTTTTTGTTAGCCTAAGTGAGAGATTATTATTACCTCATGTCTGACAGTTTCTTTTGGTAAAGCTTCTATTACAGCAAGTAGAGTTTCTAACCATGCATTGCTGACACCTGTTTAAAAGAAATGAGTTATACCTGTTATATTGTACATACAATGAATAAACCAAAGCATACATCAGTTTTACAAAATTTGCTCTTTTTGCACACGTCCTCAAGGAGCTAGGTGTCTGAAACTAAACATTCAAGACTTCAAAGTAAGAAGTAGGATAGGTTAAGAAGCAAAGTCTAGCCCCATTTCTTTTCCCTTTCCAATTCCTATATAAAATTAATTATTACTCTGATTGCTTTGGAAAGTTAATTTCCTTCATTCAGAAGCATATTCTTTTCTGAAGCCCACTGAAACTTTCTAGTTTCACAATAGGCCTTTTTTTCCCTTTGTATTCTAAAATTAGTGTCAGAGAAATTAAGAAAAAATAGTCAACACAGAAGAATTGTCAACCATTCTCCCTCTATGTTCTCAGCCACAAAATGTTGGTATTTCAGGAGAAGCTCAGACTCAGAAACAGCTTTGGGATTTAATCCTTCAGACAAAGTGAGAGGGGTTTTTTCCTTCAATCAGAACTACATTTAAATATCAGTATGAAAGTGGTCATCATGCAAAAATCCTTTCATTCATGCCAGTCTAGATACAAAGTCACAGTCACTGTGCTCACTGTTGACACAGTACTGTAGGGTCACTAAAGAAACAAAACATGTAGAAGTCATCAGTCATCAGAGTAGCTGCACAGCCCTGACCTGCATCTCTGTGTTCCAGGTTCTGGAGAATGATGTGTAGGAAGGAGTGGGAGTATGTATGAATGGACACCGACTCCTCTTGCAGAACAGTCAAAAAAGAAACAGCAGCTGTTAACTGCATTTCCACTCCTGCGACATGCAGAACCTCCTGTATAATTACAAATTATAACAATTTTGAGAGTGAGGCAGAAACGTGCTGAAAGAACATCCAAATTTTTACATTCACTTTTAGAATTAATATGCAACAACCTGGGTAAACGATAAAATTGACTGTAAAATTATTTTCTCTTAACAGCAATTTATTGCAGACATTAAATTTTCTTATGATATAGCATGAATCTTCTAAGAAAAAAAAGTTAGTTATAATATTTTTTGTGACTTTAAGTTTCATCAATGCATATGTGTGGATTTTTCTACTTTACAAAACGAGAGGTAAAAACAGACCAGCCAACACTTGCACTTGTGCTGCTTACACACATGAATTAAAAAGAAGTACTTCATTCATTCATTCAGTTAGAGATATTGAAATAGCAGAAGGCACCTTAATTTCATCCCTTGACTAACATAGAATGCTAATGAAAAGTACATATATATAGTCTTAAGAATAAAGCAAGATATACTAGAATATTTATCTAGCTAACTAAACATTTAGTAGTTCTGAGCTGTGACACACAAGAAAGTCATTAATTAGGTTGTCTTTAAAATCATAAATTCAAAAGTTAAACAAAGTTAATATGTTGACATGAAATATTACTATTTTTTTAATTTAAAAAAAGGCAATTTAAATTTTAAATTTCAGATTTCTGCACAGACCTTGCAGGATGCAATCCATGACGTAGCATCCATTGTAAGTATTAGTAATTGTAAATACCCATCAACTAAGTGAACATTCCATTTGTTACTTTCTAAACATGTCTATTTAATGAGAAAATAAAAAGTTCATTATTCTACTACTAAAGGATTACACTCATTTTACAACTGATTCCAAATTCAGTGAGAGTTTAAAGCCCACATTTCCTATTTAGCACTTCATATATGTGGTTTTGTTTCTTTTTTAAAGTGCTTGAGACGAAGAGTATTTTCTCAGATCACTCGCCAAAAATCAAAATTAAGTTGGTCTTTTAATTTAAAATAAAAATAAGCCTGGATCAGATTAAAAAAAAAATTCATTTTGCAGCTAAGTGCATGGTTGCTTATGGATTGGACAGATGTACTCTTCACTGGGTTACAAACTGGCTGAATGGCCGGGTCCAGAGTGTCGGTGAATGGAATTACATCCAGTTGGCAGCCAGTCACAAGCAGGTGTCCCCAGGGCCCAGTGTTGGGGCCAGTCCTGTTTAATATCTTAATTAGTATCAAGGCCAAGGCCAATGGTCTGAGGTTCAACAAAGGCAAGCTCCAGGTCCTACACCTGGGTCACACACACCCCATGCAGTGCTACAGGCTGGGGGCAGAGTGGCTGGAAAGTGGCTTTCTTCACTGGAAGGGTGGTGAGCCATTGGAACAGGCTGCCAGGGACGTGGTGGAACCACCATCCTGGAAGTATTCAAAAGGCACATGGATATGGAACTTAGGGACATGGCAAAAATGGTGGTGCTGGGTAAACAACTGAACTTGATAATCTTAGGACTTTTCCAACTTCAACCATTCTATGACTCTAAATATTGTATATCAGAGGAATTTTGCTGAGAAAATAGTTTGTAGATAACATCTGAGAAATTACTATTTGACTTGGTAAAAACCAAGAAGTTTTCATTCTACAAATGTCAAACAATTTGTATGCACAACTGTACAATTATTAGTTTATCTTATTTCAAGGAGAACTATAACTCATCTCTCAAGACCTGTCTCATTTTACAGCCATGTTTCTTTCTAAAAGGATTCTCTGTGTCCTTGCTCCCCCAAATGAAAAAAAGAAACAGCACTGCCCTGCTTTCCAACAAAATACTTACATTCAATAGCCATGGAAACTGCCGTCTTATTTCCACAGACTATCTCTGTCCTTATTCCTCCACTGCTATTACAGCCACAGCCAAGAAAGAATAAGGACACCTACCAATTTTGTATTTTGAGTATTTTTGGGATCAGAATACCTGTCCATACTGTTCTGGGATTCTGGTTTACACTTGTTCAAAAAAACATCCCCAAGAGAATCAAAAGCACTATCTTCACACTGTAGATGCTAACACAGCAGTGCAGACCAGAAAATTATGGAGCAGTGCCAGGTTAACAGTTGGACTTGATGAACTTAAAAGGTCTTTTCCAACCTAAATAATTCTATGATTCTATGAATTCAGTTTTCCGTACATATTCACTTTGTACGCAATACAAGCAGGGTCACTTACCAACAAACAAAATTTCCAAATAGTCTCCTCCACTGATCCACATAACTCTGGATAGTCATGTGTGAGAACACATTCTCTGGATGTGCCTCCTCATGGACCTCGGGAGACATTGAAATATAAATTTCTACACTGCTTACACACCTGCCTGCACTGATGTTTACACTCACAACTATACAGTTCCGCATTTGGAAATGTATGAGTCTCCTCTTTCCATTCCATACAACCTAGCTGAATAATTTAAATATACTTAATATAGATTTATTTATTTAGAAAGTAATGTATTTTTCTATACATGGATACTCCACAAATTTTCACTCCAGACTAAAAAAGCTCTCCCTATCTTATTCAGACAAGCATATTTAATGGAATTTAACAGTATGAGCATGTTCTTAACTATTCTAATGTCTACAAGCTAAACTCAGGCATCAAAACGTAAAATTTAGAAAGCCTGGTTTATTCCATTAATTGGAAAAAAGAAAATTCACCTCTAGTTTGAATGCACATTTTGCTCTGCAATAACAGAATTCTCTTAAAAGAATGCTGCAAGCAGAGACATAGTCAAATAATTTTAGTAATTGCATTGATATGATAGAAATTTTCATTTAAGACTAAAAGACACAGAAATAATGGAGATTACAGAAGCTCAAGGATACAATGAGAACAGACCTTAAAATTAATGTTAGGTATAAGGAAGGATGAAAATCACCGCACCTTTTCTTAAACTACGAAATCAGGTATGGAAAAGAAAAGCTTTCAAGAGGAGGCTGATATATTAGGAAAATAAGTAACTATGAAAATTAGTTTGGAACTAATCAGACAACACTGAATAAAGCTTGACGTATACACAACAACAAGAATAAGCATAGTTTGCTGCAATCACAGCATTTGGAAAAATGTCTTATTAGTCAATCAGATAAGACACCTGCAATCTCCCTCCCTCACTTTTGGTTGCAGAGCCCAAAGACAGAAAGCAGGAAAAATACCATTAACACCATTTGAAAAGAGACATTTTGTGCACAAAGAGAAATGCTGGTAAGAATGTCTAAGCTTTCCCTAAATCTGCATTTCAATGACTTCCAAGGTTCATGAGGAGGTGCATGCAGAAATCCAGAGTGGGGCTCTCTATGCAAAAGAACACATATAAGGACGAAACTTCATTTTAACTGCAGAACTTAAAAATTCCCTATCTCATTCCTACATTAACATCTAAATTATATACCATATGTTTAAAAAGCATAACCAAAATACTGACAATTCAATAATTACTTATGTATGTCACATTTATTGATGTATTGATTTCGCTCATCACAGACCTAAAACACTTATGTTAAATATACAGTGTCTGTGATATAATTTTAATTAGATTTCACAGAACGATAAGCAATTTGCATACACCCATTTCTACATTTCTAGAAGTAACCAGGTTTATCAATTTTTCACAAATAAAATACAAATTTGCAACGTATTCAGACTGAACATTCCTTGCATTTATTTCTTTCTTCATCCGCTTTACCCTCAGCTCTAATAAAAACCTTATTTTTGCTCTGTGTGTCTGCAAGTATGCTAAATAAGTTCACTGATTTCCTTATGCAATTATATGGTGACAATACTCTCAAATAAACAGCTCTCTGAAACTACTACACAATTCATTTTTCATGTGCCAATTTGATTTCACAAATGATTACTCCCAGCCTAAAGAAGTAGAAGCAAGTGCAGTAATTTAAATCAGCTTATTTCCCTGCAATAGCAGATTACATTTTCAAGACTCTAATCACAGTTGAGTTCAATTATGCCTTTACAGACTATAAAAGTTTCCATTTAATGGTCAGGATGATTCCTCCAATAAAAAAAAAGTTAAGGAAAAAAAAATAGGTCAAGTTAACGATGCCAAATACTGTTTTGCAGTTAAAAGTGCAGTGCACATGACTACAACAGAAATTTACTTCTATTACAGATAAATAATGTTAGATAACAGAACACCATTGAAGAATTGGCTTTATAAGAGCAGTGCCACAGAAAGGAACTTAATTCGTATACATTCTACAAAGTTTCAGTTTATAAAGCTTAAACATGAAAGAAACACTTGGATTTAGACTGAACTCATTATATTTTACTTTTTTAACTCTTTCTGGAGCCCACTAACTTAGGTTTTATTTACTTTACCATCGAGGAAGGCATCCAGTTCGGATTTAAATGACACTGTAAGATGAAAACCACACTACTTTTCTCAGTAATTTGCTCAAAGATTGATTGCATTTTTATTAAAGTTGTCTGCTTCATTTCAAATACTTCTAATCTTCATTTCCTAATGCTTCTTCCTTCATATACTGTTTTCAGTTGAATGTCTTTAATATTATACAGGAAGATACTTTTACAAAATAACTAAGTACAGCCTGATTTAAGATCACACTGAGATCCAACTCCCACTGTACAAATACTTTCCAGGCTCTAGGCCCTATTCATGCAAATGATCATACTTGCAAATACTTTCTTCCCTATATAAAAAAATTAAAACTAGAATCAAAAACTGTATTCCCATACTAGACTTTTTATTGAAGACAGGCCAAGACCAGCACTTCTCTACAGACTGAAAAATAAGAGTAGAAAATCCCCAGTGTTTCTTATTCCTCCTTAATTTCAGGAAGAATTCTGCTCTCAAAGTAGAAAACCAGAGGCAAAAACGGATTCAGTATGGTAAGTATAAAAAAAAACCAAATCAACTTGAAGCCAGTAGGTTGGTTTAGAAAGACTGCATTACATACGTCAGAATAACATGGGAGTAACTGCAGATACTTGGTGTAAGTTGAAGAGTTTCCAATTACTTTGCAACTTCAAGTCATTCTTCTCAAAGCACTTTTACACTCATACATATTAAAGCAAAATGCCTATTGACCTGCATCTTACAGCACAGAATGTAACTAGAAGCACTTCAACGTTTTCTAAACAATCTGTCAGCCTATACCAGCCCTTAGTCCTGAGGAGAGCTATTTCTTGGCCATTTGCTGAATCTAAATAATCAGACCAAAGTTGAAACAGCTCCTCTTAAGAAACAGAAGTCTCCTGAAATCACATGTGTTTCAGGAGATAATATGAAGTTGAGAGGTGATGTCTGATATTCATAGAATGCTTGAGGCTGAAAGGGTCTTCTGGAGGTCATTTTGTCCAGTCCCCCTGCTCAAGCAGGGCCAGTTACAGCTACGAAATGCCCAGACTGCTTTTGAATACCTCCAAGGAGGGAGACAATAACATCTCTGGGCAACTTCTGCCACTGCTCGGTCACCCTCACAGTGAAAAATTGATTCCTGATGTTCAGAAGAAACCTCCTGTGTTTCTGTTTGTGAACACTGCAACAACAGTTGTAGTCCTGTCATTGGGTACCACTGTAAAGAGCCTGTCTCTGTCTTTGCTTTGTCAGCTATTTGTATACATTGATAAGGCCCTCTCCAACCCCTTTCTTCTGCAGGGGCCAAATGGATCTTCAGCATTATTAAGTTTTGCATTTGCATTTGTGATTTAGTTTGTTCTTATTCGGCCAAGGCTGCTCCTTAAATCACACCTTAAATGAACCTGTACATTTCTTCTGGGCAAGGGTTCATAGCTGGGACAGAGTGGAAATACAGAGACATGTATCTTCTCCACCATCACAGAATCATAGAAGAGTTTGGTTTGGAAGGACCTTTAAAAGTCAGCTAGTCCACCCCCACAGCAATGAGTAGGGATACCTTCCACTAGACCAGGTTGCTCAGAGAGCCATCCAGTCTGACCCTGAATATTTCCAGGGATGGGGCATCCACAACTTCTCTGGGCTATCTGTTCCAGTGTTTCACCACCCTCATGCTAAAAAATTTCTTCCTTATATCTAGTCTGAATCTGTCCTTCTTTAGTTAACCCCATTTCCCCTTGTCATATCTCAAAAGGCACTGCCAAAAAGCTTGTCCTCATCTTTCTTATAAGCCCCCTTTTAAGTATTGAAAAGTCACAATAAAGCATACCCAGAGCCTTCTCTTTTCCAGGTTAAACAACCCAAATATGCCTTATACAAACATCTCTATATAAATTACTGTGTAACATTCCTTGGTTAGCACGCATCTATCACAACTAGCCGTGACTTACACAGATGGCTAAAAGCAAACTATACTCTTCTGGACAGCACTATGAAAATCTTAATGTTTGGATGAAAGGAGATTGAGAACATCAGAATGAGGCATTATGACCGGATGGTCCTCAAAAAAGAATTCTCAAAAAGCTGTCAAAACACTGGTAAATCCTTAGAACATATAAGTAGTATTAATTCCACTTTTTTTTCCCCGTTGTAACAATTTTTTAAAAACTGTAATACTTGTAATACTTAGTAAATTCAGTGAATTGATGTGGAAGACCTACTGGACATACATCTCCTGGAGACTGAGTTTGCAATAGAAGTGGGATTTTTTTCTTCCTTTGCTAAAATACTTAAACCAGCAGAAAAAGATACATTCAAACCTCAATACACAAAACTTACTCTGATCTTCGGTAAAACCCGACGAAGTGTTTCTGCAGGATTCTGTCGCATCAGGACTGGAAGATTTGCCACCACACTAGTTCCTTGGATATCCTGACCAGAACTTTCAAAAACACGAACATACAATAAATTACTCACGATGGTGATTGCAAGCTCACGGCTTTCATTAAAAAACCAAAACAAAACCAACAAGAATAAACCTACAGTACTCAGGTTTTTCATGCAAGTAAAGAGAGACATTATGTTTTTCTATAATATGTGGTAGAAGACAACATTTAAAAATATCAACCTATCAAGCTATTATATATAATTTCCTACAGGGAATGCTTTAATTTTTAGTGTAGCTTTGCATAAAAATATGAAACTTTTGAAAGATCTTTTCAAACCAGATGATCAAGGCAGTGGTTTCACGGAATCTTATGTATTAAAACAATACAAGGGATAAACCATAGGAAGGGGGCAAATAGAAGATATACATGAAAACTACATGCAATGTACAACATTTTAACAGAAATCTACAATTATTTCCTTTCTGTAGGGAAAGCAGTCAGATGTCATAGTCATATGCACACAAATATGATTAAGAAAGGATGCAAAAACTTGGTTAAATTACAGATCTTTTACCTTTCTCCTCATTCTGTCTCTCTCAATCGTATCCCACAATTGAAAAAGGAAATAAAAAAAAGCAGCATGGGAAGGAAATGGTAGGCAGCAGTGAAAAAAAGTACGAGGTGAAAACAAAAATTACTCAAGTGGATAAACTCCTAGAATAAAATCAGAAAGCAAGAGGGTCTGGATGCCAAAATTAAAACTAAAACTAAACATCAACACATCCTTTTCCTTTGGCAAGGCATGCATATCTTCGTGTTATCCAGTAGTAATGCAAAAAGCCAAGGTAACTTGGAGAAGTTATTTAATTGAAATTTTATTCATTTCGTATCAAGATGGAAGAAACCCTAACTGCTAAAAAATGCAAACAAAATGCTACCTTTATCCATCAAAATGTAAAGAAAAGGGAAGCATTTCCCTTTAAACCAGAAATTCTTAGTAACTGGCTTACTGCCAATTAAGAATGTGAAGCAGGAGGCATTTCAACACCTACACAGTCTGTAATTTTCCAACTGCAGAAGATTTTTCTTCTGTTTCTACCAAAAGAGCTGCACCATAGATTTTCTTTAAACATTGAAGACTTTGGAATTATAGCAAATTACTGCTAAGTGCTCAGATGTACACATTTTTGTACTAATAAACAAATTAAAATAAGCGCTAAATCTTTTCTTCAGAGTCACAGTAAGCTCAGTGTTATGAAGGCACTATTCCTTTATTAACAGTGCTAACTATAGAAGAACACAACAGAGCCCTATACTTAGAAGCAATTTAACTCAACCTCTTTTGTGCTAGCAAAATCCACATACCATTTCAATATAAAACTTCAGGACTCATCTTCTGAATTCATCCTACAGGAGATCCCAGTGACTTTGCAAGGCTGGGAATCCTCATGCAGGAGGGAAGTTCTCATGCCCCAACACTCCTGTCCTAATATTTCCTTCCTCTGTGACAGCAGCTGCTTGCTGCTGGCCAGTAGTACCAGACCTGGTCCAACTGCAAGACCCATTGCAAGCACTTTTCAAACACTTCTCAAGCACAAGCACAGCACTAAGCCTCTCCCTCTAGCCGCTGCATTTGGTTGTACTTGTTTCTCCTACCATCAGAAAATGAAGTCCATATGACATTTGGGATGCCTTGAGACTGAAGCAAATCCTCCTAGAAAACATATACAAACATATGAAAGATAGAAAAGTGCCTAGGAGTAGTCAGCCTGGATTTGTCCAGGGGAAATCAATCCTGACCAGCCAACTTGACAACATGATGACTGGCTGAGATGGTGGAAGTTGTTTAACTTATTTTAGCAAGGCTGTTGACATTGTCTCCCATCATATCCCCACAGACAAACTGATGAAGTACAAGCTGGACAAACGGAAAGTGATGTGGACTGAAAACTGAGCAAATTATTGAGCCTAAAGGGTTGTGATTAGTGGCAAGGAAGCCAACCACAGGTGGTTTACCTCATGGTTTACCTTACTGGGGGCAACAGTTTAAAGTTTTCATTAAATGCCCTGGGTGATGTGACGAGGTGGACTCTCAGTATGCAGATGACACAAAACCAGGAGGAGGGATTGACAGATCAGGAGACTCTGGTGACTCAACAAGTCGGAGAAACAGACCAACAGGGATCTTAGGAAGTTCAGCAGCAGGAAATGTAAGTTCTGTAGCTGTGGCAGAACACTCCCACGCACCAGTAGAGGCTGAGGCCAGCCAACTGGGAAATAGCTTGTCAGGAAAGGACCTGGAGGTCCCAGTGGACACAAAGCTGACCAGGACCAACAACGCATTCTTGCAGGAAAGGCAGTTGACGGCATCCTGGGCTGCACTCAAGAGCATCTCCAGCAGCTCAAAGGAGGTGATTATTCTTCTCTATTCAACACAAGAATCTCACAGACAGGCAGCAGCGAGTTCATCGCAATATATGAGCAGAAGCTTAGACAACAGGGATTTTTAGTCTTGAGAAGAGAAAGCCTGGGGGCCTTATCTAACACATATAAACTCTGATGTGAGACAGTAAAGAAGACAGAGGCAGATTCTTCCCAGCAGTGCCCAGTGACAGGATGCAAAGCAATGGGAACAAATTCAATACAGAGGAAATTCCACTTAAACATTAAAAAACCCCACAAATTCTTGTGTGTCAGAGTGTTCAAATATTGGAATGAGTTGCCCACACAGGTGGCGCAGTCTCCATCTGTAAGATTCAAAATCCTGAATTCAGGACAAGACTGAATATATTGCTCTAATTAACACTACTTTGAGCAGGGAGGTGGACTAGTTGATCTCCAGAGGTCCTTTCCCACAACTGTACTATGATTATGTTCAGGATAGGTGTTGCCAATTTTGCAAACTTTCATGAAGCTCAGGGAAGACAATAAGATTTCTTACATTAATTTTTAAAGCATTTTTAAAGACAGATTCTACAAGATAAGAACAAAGAAAATTTGAAAAGTCCCTGGGTACTCAATTAGAAACATTTGTATCTGGAAATGAATGGAAGGACTACAGCTCCTTCTACAGCATGAAGAACGAAGATTAGTCACTGAATAATAATGCAAGACAACATTACCACAAAGGATTTCGAAAAAGAGAAGACAGATTTAGATCTCTCTCTCCTTCATTCACTAGCCTACAAAACACGACGACAGGAGCAGAACACAGTATTGTAAAGAAGACTGAGGTACAATGTTTACCCAAGCTCTGACTGAGGCTCTGTTTGCGAAGCTTTTCTTTCACACTATGGCTAAGTGTACCAGTTCAGCAAAAATGATTTGGTAAATAGCCATTGTTGAATCAACCACTAAAAGTCTGTGCTCTGTGTAAACAGAAGTTCTGATGAATGGCTGCAAGCAATTACAGTGTTAACACCCCTTAAGTGGCATTGTTTTCGGTGCAAGATTCTATAATGTTCTATGTTGGTCTAAATCTGAATTTGTTGAAGACAGAAGTAAAAATTTAGCAACTTCAATGAGTGAGGGATTGAAACAGAAAGATTTAAAAAAATGAATTAAGTATTCAGTAACTAATTGGGTATCAGGAAAATGAAATTCACTAACTTGAAAAAGGGTGTCCAAAGGCTGTGAGAATCTTTGGAGACATTCATAACTCATCTGGACAATGTCTTGAGCAACATGATCTAACATCAAATGACATCAGACTTGGAAGTTGGCTCTGCTTTAAGCAGGGCATTGGACCAAATGACTTCCAGGGATCCCCCAACCACCTAAATTGTTCTGTGACTGGGACTCATAAATCCTAGACTTAATTTCCTATTTGTATAAAGGCTCAGTATCTAACAGGATTTAAGCCTATTCAGAATGATTCAATTTCAATTCTCCCTCCAGGATTTCTGTTCTCCTGTACAATCTACTGTTGCCAAGGCAAACTAGAAATCCAGATAAATATTTTTGTCAATAACATAAAAGTGTGTGGCCCACAAGACTTCCTTTGAGAAACGCTTTTAGTTTATTGTGAAGATTTCTGTATGGCAATCTTTCCTATGCAGATGGGTAGACACAGACTTAAAATCTATTACACTGCTTTCTAGGTACTGCTCTTGCTACTAAATACTAACACTTTAACGAGGGTGTTTTGGGGATTTTTTTTAGTTTTTTTCTTTGATTGAATAATTTTAGGCTTTTAGTAAAAAAAGGGGAAAAATCTAGAAATTAGAAAAATGTCTTGAAATCACAAATATTGATGTGTCATTTTATGATTAGTTTTCATTTTATTTTAAAGTGAATACTCCTATGATAAAATACAATCTAGTATTTCCTGTAAAAGTACAACCCTTTCTTTACACTGGTGTAAAGCAGTAATTTCATTTCATGTGAAGTATGCTTACATTTCAATTATACTTCTTTAAACATAAATTACGTAACAGGAGTGTCTGAACATCTATTTGACATTTATTGCAGCAAGTATATTATAAACAGACTCAGACCCATGGAAAGATCTGCCATTTTGTTAAAGTAACTCCCTTTAAGAGCCTCAGGTGAACAAAGAATTGTGAGCAATATAATTATTAGCACAGTCTTGAATCTATATATTACAAGGGAGTAAATCTGCAGAAAATCCACAGTAAATTAAGAGAAGAGACTTTAAGAGACTTCCTTAAGAGAAGAAACTTTATTTTTAGGCTTCTATAACTTCGCTGAAAATAAGACAGAATAAAATTAATCTGAAAATTTAACTCCAAAATAATGTCAATTTTCAAGAAGTCAGAAGCCCTAATAATATCATAGGCTGAACATCTCCTTGCAATTGACATTATAGTCCTTTCCTAGGAAAATCTAATTTTCAAAACCACTTTCTCATTTTCATCTTCTACCTAAGATATATGTGCCCATGATCATTTTAGAGCACATCTGAATTAAATCTACATGGTCTATAGATTAAAAAAAGAAGAAACTAATCTGATTTTAGTATATATCTGAACTTGTATCATTACATGTGAAACTTCTGCTGTAATTAAAGTAAGAACTGAAACCCCAGATTTGGCTGCACAGTAATTTTGTATTCATAGTAACCTTGTTTACCAGGCTAAGTTTGGTCAACTGAAGTCTCTTATTTCTGTTTCCTTGCTGAGTATCTGTCAGAGAGAGAAAGGAGAATATCTAACTCATACAGATATCCCTTTCTGTTCCTGAACCAAAACAAATACTTTGTAATGACACAATAATTTCTTTCTTCCTAATATCATCAGTTTCTGTAAGTTTATACATTATTAATTATGATCAAACATTGAGCTTTTCTCCCTTGAACTTCAAGAAAAGTTTTGAGAATGTAAAACGTGCCTCAAAAGAATACATTTTTCCCTCTCAAATATTACCCCAGTATCAACATTACAATCTCCCAGAAGATAAGTATTTCTTCTTCCTTAGAGGGCTTATAACACATACTGCATTTTGTATGCTTTCTGGGTAGAATTCATTTTGGAATTTTTTATTTCGAGTCTGAATGTGAAAAATAAAGCCAATCCTTTTACTTCAAGATCAAAATAATGCCATTTCCCATTCCTAGATGATATAGCAAAAATGAGCTAGGAGCTGGTATTATCTTTCATTCTGTCAGTCCTCATTCACTGACCCAGAATTTATAATTTCCACATTCAACAAGATTTGTCATGTTCACAGCATGCATTATGTGCTATAAGAAGTCTTCTGAAAAAGTACAAGGCCTGTAATCTTTCTACACTGAAAGTGAAAAAAAAAAAAAATCACAGATGCTAACTGAATTCTAGAAGGATAAATTACTTCTGTTGACCTAAATTTCTCTTATAGTCTAATTTAGACACAGGATCTCTTTTCATTCTCCAGTCTTTTTTATTCTATCAGTGTTATTTCATGCATACAGAGAGGAAAACTTTGAATGACCTAGTAAGTACTAAAATCTACTCAGAGTCTTCTTCAGCTTGTCGGTCTTACCTGTGTGGGATATTATAAACAACAGATCCCAAAGCTCCCACTTTATTACTGTGTGTATTCCTATCATGCCTTCTCAGCCTTTGTGACTATAGCATTTTCCATCGTGTATCATTTCCATACTTTTTTTTTCATAGCAAGTCTAATCCAATAGCCGTGGAAGCTGATGAGAATTTCTAAAATACAGAAAGCTGTAGCTGTACATTCCAACCTCTCCTTTCTGAAACTGACTCACAGGTCTAAAAAAATTGTTTATTTTTTCAAGATTTATTGACAGCTCTAACAGAAGCTGCCACTTCACCTCAACCCTTGTTATGAGTCTCTTCAATCATTTAAAAACAAATTATGCTATGCTAAATCCACTTCCAATTCCTTAGCATGCTATTAAGAAAAGCACATTAAAAGTTAGGAAAGAAACTGTTAACTGGTCTTCAGGTGAACAAGTGCATGGCTTCATAAAAAAAGACCTTTCTGTATATGCAAGAGTTGAAGACCATGGTAAAAGCCTGAAGTAACCCTAGTCTTTTAAGAATTGAAGTACAAGTAGAACTTCCTACCCACGTTTCAAAAAATTCCAAATTTTTAGAATAGGCTCATAAGCCTCGTAACAACAAAATCTTACTAACAGCAAAACACAGACAAATAGTAAATAAAACATACTTTTTTACATGAGTTGACCAGCCCTTTTCAAAATCATAGAGACGGGATCAAAAGAAAATGCAAATGTAGCAGACCCATAGAGACACCATAAATAACGCTGAGTACAGAATGAAAGTACAGGGTATGAGTACAGTGACTGAATGAAAAGCCACAAGGAAAATAAAATTAAAAAAGGGTAAAGAAAGAGTTTGAAGCTTTTGATCACAGCATTTTCCCTCATATGCAAGAGAAACATATCTAGATATCTTAGATACATTTTATATAGATATATATAGATATCTAGATATTGTAAGTAGGCAGGTATCATATCTAATAATACAAGCTAAGCTTATGTTCTAATTTGAAAAATATAGAAGTAAAATTGTGAGCAGTAAAAGAAATATATCTGAAATTTTAGAAACAATTTGAAGTTTTAGCTGTAGAAGCAGCTTTATTCTCAGCCAAGGAAATCTAACTGTGGGCTCAGAATGACTTCCAACAGTTCATATTAAATTTCTATCAAATTACTGATGTTCTACTCAAAGGGCCTGATCACTCAAATGAAAAAATAATTAGAAAATGAGCACGAAACTGTGAACTTACTCCTCATAAGAGCTAGGTTTTAGACAAATCAGAAGTGGAAAGCTCTGCTGGTTCACATTCTATTCATTATTCAAGGAGTATTCATAGCAGTAATATTCATATTTTCAAGTGTATTGGACAGCTACTTCAGACTGATGTAGTTACATGCATCAGCAATACAATGTCAAACAGCTGACTCTAGTGCTACTTTCTCATATATCAAAAGCAACCATAGATCAAAGGCAGCTTTCTGAAGTAAATACACAAATAACTAAAAACTGCTTCAATTCCAAGCTGTTCCTGATTCATGTTCTGTCAAACAAAAAAGTGCTTTACTTTACTTATGTACACTTTGGAAAGTAGGATAAAATTCAGCTACTTAATTAAATAGAAGAGTCAAAGCCATGTCTCTCAAGCATACATAAGATATGTTCCATGTTGGAGTGGACAATCAAACCAGGTAATACAGCAAACATAATAAACGAATTGAAGTGGTGACACAAGTCTCTCAAATTTCCAGCTCTCTGACATAGTAATTTCAAACATTAGATAAAAATAAGCATTACATATACAGACAATTAATCCATATCTGCATTCTTCTTAAAACCATTATCAGCGCACCATTGGAATCCTCCTGCCTACCTGTGCTGGTTTTGGCTGAGGTAGAGTTAATTTTCTCCCCAGGGGCTGGTACAGGCCTGTGTTTTGGATTTGTGCTGGAGATGGGGTTGATAACAAAGAGATGTTTTTGTTATTGCTGAGCAGGGCTCACACAGAGCCAAGGCCTTTTCTCCTTTTCATACTGCCATATTAGGGAGGAGACTGGGAGTGTATGGGAGACTGGGGGGAAACAGAGCCAGGACAGGTGACCCAAACTGACCAAAGGGATATTCCAGACCATGTGACATCACATTCTGTATATAAAGTGAGGGGAAGAAGGAGGAAGGGGGAAAGATTTGTAATGATGGTGTTTCTCTTTCCAGGTCACCGTTACACATGACGGGACTCAGCTCTCCTGGAGATGGCTGAACACCTGCCTGCAGGGAAGCAGTGAATTTGCCTTGCTTTGCTTGTGTTCGTGGTTTTACTTTCCCTATTAAATTGTTTTTATCTCAGCCCACAAGTTTACCAGCTTTTACCCTTCTGATTCTCTCCCAATGAGCGAGTGGCTATGTGGGGCTTGGCAGCTGGCTGGGGTTAATCCACAACACTACTCAATTATGTTTAGGTAATTACAGTCCCAGTAACATGCCCTATCTTCAAAATCACTACAATAATCTTAAATAGCCTTTTGTTACACTATTTTTTCTTCACATAGTCATATTAACTTCTTCCTAGTGGTACAGTTATCCCAGAAAGAGTTCGACATTCTGCAATGGGAAGAATAAATAAAAGCATTTACCAGTAATTCCACCCACATTTACTAAAATTAGTCCAGAATAATCTCTGAAGAAAATAATATCTCTTTCCTTTGAATGCATGTCAAATATGCTCAGCTGCATAGATCCTTCACAGCATATATTCAGTGTTAACCACTAGAATTTCTGGCTTATCTATTTACTACATTGGTATCAATATCTTTCTATGGAAGAAAAAGTAACACAGAAAAAAGAAAAATTATGGTAAAAAGCATCCATTGATACAACACTATTTGCATGCCATTCTGCCGCCCTCCTCCCTATGGTTTGTTCGTTACTGAAAAAGAACTGAATTAACTGATCACTAAAACGTTTGGAACAATAAATTTTTAGTCTAAACTTATGACATAAAATTAATACAATATATTATTTTCACGAACAATACTTTTATTAGATATCTGAAGAGGCATCCATGCAAATGGATATCTACTGGCAGAATTTACCTTAAACACAGACCACAGTGCTTAAGCTATCAATGTTATTCTAGTGCACAAAGAACTCCAAAATTCTATACAACTTCCATAGGGCCAACATAGTCTTTACAGATGTCTCACAAACCATCTCAGTTGGTATCCAGTGTGTAGTCCCCTGAATATAATGAGCTTAAGGTAAACTTTCAGTCACAGCAATGAGTGCAAAGAAAAGGAAAGTAAGAAAGGGGAAGGAATAACATTTGGCAAAAAATACTCACATCCTTTACCAAAAGGCAGGTAAAGTGAGTCACGAACATCTCAAACGACTTATCAAGTGCTAAAGTCTAGTTAGAATCTTTTTCAGCTCATAGGTTTTACAGGTGTGGGGGAATTATACCCAACAGATCCAAAAGCTGCCACGTTCCAACTGTTCATTTAAAAATACCAAAACCAACTTCTTCATTTAATAAGGAAGTAAGATGAGACACTGAAGACATTTTTACCCAACAGCCTCAGAATTTGCAATAAATCTTTGTGAGATACAAAGATCTGTATATTAATTTTATTGATCTATCTGCCCTCTAACACATCATTTTCAAATAGGAGGGACAGTTTAAGTGATCAAAGCACAAGTGTATTTATCTGCAATTAGAGATGATTTTTACATACCAGTATGCATCTAATGATTTATTACAAACTCATGGTGCAAGTATTTTCTTGCAATACAACAAGCATGCAAGGTTCAAGGAATTTACAAGTAACCCTTAAAATACCTATGTTGGCATTACACGGTGATAAAATTAAGAAATAGACATACTCTTGGGTTAAAACCTGTAGTAAAGAAGCAGGTTAATTTTAAGTAGCCATCATTCTTTTCACCATTGATTTAGTGACTATCAATTGCTGCAGTCGGAAAATCAAAAATAAAATTAAATCTTGACCTGAATCTAACTAACTATAATCTAAAAAACTTCTAGTTCCCAAAATGGCAGAGAAATAGGTGTCCTAATCCTGAGCTTTGAAATGAAATTACATGAAAGAGATTAACTGTTTATAGCAAAAGAATTTTGGTGTGAGCAGCAATCAGGCAGTGACTCATGTTTTGCTATTTAATATGGACATAAATCCTCCCCCTCAAAAAGCTCAGTTACAATTTCAGCAGTGAAAATGGCATCTTTTCTGCTTCTCCCTCTAAAGACAGGAATTTTATCTCCAAGCCTGCCCAACGATGTAAGTAGTATTACCACGTAAAAAAGTGTATTAAAGCAGATGCCTTTCACATTTCTCTTTTACATGTTTATTCTGCCAGAGACAATGCAAACAACCCTCACTTACAACAAAAATACAATTAGCATTTTTAAAGCATTTTTTTTCTGTCCCTAGTTGAGCCTTCTAAATATACTCATGGTAACAGAAGTTACCAACCAATTTCACTAAGGAGGAGGGAAAAAACCAGCCAGTATATACTACTTTGGAAAATCTGACCACAAGCTGGTCAGCTGTACTTCTCATGCAGTAGAGACAAACAGTAAATCATCCCATTTTGTAGACATAAAGTACTGCAAGCAAAATGCAATAGTATTATTGAGTGCAACATCACTTCTGCTGTGCAGCTCTGTTAATATCAATTGTGTTATTAAATGCTTTGATCCACCTTGAATCCAACTTTCCTAGTCTACTTCAGCTGGTAAAAAAAACCATTTTGGAATTAAATAAGCAGCTTTGAACAAGTTTTATTTAATCGTAGCATAAACTGGTGGCTCCAGTGCTTACCATTGTTCTTTGTTGTTCAACAATAGTCATGGGGAGGCAACAGGGGTGGGGAGAGGGAGAAGCTAACTGATACGTACCCAAATTAATTTACTGGTTTTACTTCAAGAAATGTGGAATTTTCACTAGAGGCATAATTGGCAATTTGGACACAAAGCTACTCCCATAACAAAAAAAACCCCAAGTCCTCCAAGATTTTCTGTTTATACCTGTTCTCTTGGACTGTCACATAAAACCCTGCGGAAATTTTCATTATTTTATTTAAAGTTACACTGCTTTGTCATTTAAAAAAATAAAAAGAAATTCTATCCTTCTGATTTAAGATAGATTGGGGAAAGAAAAACAATTTCTTTTTTTTTTTTTCCCAATCAAGTAGGAGATTTGACTCTAAAAACTTATGAGAAAAATGCCCTAGGGAAAAAAATATTGTATTGGTCTATTTCCAAAGCCAGAAGTATTCTCTTAAACTGGATGATTCTTGAAAAATGGGTAAGGACAAGAAGAATGCAAAAATTACTTTTTTCCCTATTAGAAACAATGTAAGACTATGCTCTTTGACACCGCAGTCTTTCTTCACCACTATACATTGTATTGACTGAGCAATGTGGGTCACCTTTATTTATATAATATAAATATATATAATATATAAATATCTATTTATATAATATAAATATTAATAACCTTTATTTATATAATCTGACAAACACTGTCAGTTTAAAAAAAAGCCTGAAGTCCTACAACAAAGCCCTGTTACTATACTCAGCTTGGACTCAAACACACATAAAATGATGCAATTCCATTCATGCCAGTTCATCTATCCCTGCTTACACACTGCCTAAATCTCACTTTCTTATAGTAAATTCAAGAACAAGTGGAAGAATGTGAAAGTAGGCATTACATAGAAATATTGAGGCTGAATTCACACTGTAACATGTTTCTGTAAACAAAGCAACTGCAATTTTGGAATTACACAATGCCTAAGAAGGAGTCTATGTGTAGTCTCTTAGGAAAGGTAATATGCAAGGGATAGATGGGCAAGGCATTTTCAACAACAGTTAATGAGTTCAGTAAAGTATAGCAATTACCCTTGGTCCTGCTCTGAACTGATACAACTGACAAGGAATGACTCAGCTACTCTGTACATGAGAGTTGTACACATTCTCAGAACCCACAGTCATGTAACATGGAATAAGCAAAACTGCTGCTGGAACAACCGCTACCAAAATACAGAGACATACCCAGAGCCTGATATTTTTATTTCTTAATATTAACCCCTCATAGGGTAATGTTCTGCAATGAGAAACATGCAGAAACATTTATTTGAATGTAAAAGAAGCTAAATAGAATCATTTAAGTAAGAATACCTGCATAATCAAGAGTCCATTCAATTAATAACATGGATGTGAAACATCTGATACCTTCTGCTTGTACAGAAGTATCAGGCAGCCACAAAAAAGCCTCAGAGAGATGTATACCAGAGATCTAGCAGAAGTTTTCAAGTGATTCTTTGTTTCTTTCTTCATTCTGTTTAATTATTACTCTTAAACCAGATAGACATTTTTCTTCCTTATACAGGGGTGGATAGGCCATAGGGAATTAGCATTCAAAGGGAAAGACTCCATCTTGTCAAACAGTGTCTCCATGAGACAGTAAGGTTATTCATGGAGAGAGGAGCAACCTCAAATGGCAGTCAATGTGATGGCCATGTAAAACTAGTTTTAACAGACTGAGGCCTAGGAGTTTGGAGAACCCTGGTTTTCAAAGCCTGCAAGGGATACTCTTACTGTTCCGACTGGAAAGACATACCAACCTGATCTAGGAAGATAAAGATACAATGGGGGGAAGGAGAGGAGAATCAAAATGTAAGAATGCCAGTGACACTTTAATTTTCAAAGGGTGAGTTTCAAGAACAACTGAGTTATGAACAATTCCCATCAATGTTCTTTTGTATTACTGGGGTTCTTTTAAAAATCTTTGCCCGAGGACATAACTGTCTTTGGCTAGAGATGCCACCTCTGGCCTCAGTTTTGGAATCTGAAGCAACCCCCTTATTCAGGTACAGAGTCCTACAATTGTGTATAATTAAAACAGTTGGTTCTTTAGCTGCAATATGGGTTTTGCCAGACTATGTCAATAGAAATCCTTTCTGTAGAAATCACTTCAATTTCCTTTTCTGTTTGTCCTCAAGAACTAAAGAGAACTCCTCTTATACAAAAAGCTGCCCCTAGAAGATTAAATAAGATGCTCCTATCAACACTGGAGACCTTCTCAATGAATAATGTAGACCTCTTTGAGTTGCTTAGTCTCAAGGACTGTCTACATTCCCATTTTGTTTTCCCAGTGAAAAAATTTCTGTCTAAGTGATTAAATAATCCTAGGGTTTTTTCCTGAGACATAAAGCTTTGGGCTCCAAGGCCTGACAAAATCCAGGGTAACTCAGTGTTGGCATTTAGAGTACCAGCTGGTGGAACAAGGACAAAAACATTAATATTACTAAAGTTAAGTCTAAAAATAGCTAAATGAACTGTTATACAAGTTTACCCCAGAGAGCAGGATTAATTTTAAATCTCAACAAAGCTATTTCTTGTCTCATTCCGAATTCTTCTGTCATAGCATATCTGCTAAGGCACAGATACAGCCCCCAAGACTGCAGTTCTAGTTCCTGAAGTCCTTAAATTATAATCAGAATCTCACCTCAGTAAAACAACCTCCCTTCACATAAAGTTTACAGTGTAGCAATATGAACCAATATATAATGGAGTTTTATCTATCTTGTCTTGCAGAGATTCAGAAAAGCTTTTAAACAGCCCTGAAAGCAAAAATACGGCGTGTATCAGCACTAAGGGTCATTCTTCTGAAGAGTCTCAGAGTACTCAGATTTTCTGGGACAGGTAGCAGTGCATGCTACTGAACTGCTTTTAGGGAAAGAGTAGCTGGAACAGTACTAACTGCTGTTTCTCCTTTGCATCAGCAACATATGGAGTCAGAGTGCAGGGCCCTGGAAGCATCACATCACGACATGTGAAGGGCTTCCTACGCCTACAACAAAGTAGTCCTCAAAACACCAGAAGGAATTTGCAAGAAAAACATGTTTGGTGAATAAGGAATTGGTTGGATGTTCACATTCAGAGGACAGTGATCTCAATGGACACCAGTGACAACTGGTGTCCCTCAGAGGTCTGTACTGGGACCAGTGTCATTTGATATCTTCATTAGTGACTTGAAAGGATCAAGTGCAGCCTCTGCAAGTTCACCAACAACACCAACCTGAGTGTTGCTGGAACATCATGAGGTTTAACAAGACCAAGTGCAAGGTGCTGCCCCTGGGTCAGGGCAACCCCTGGTACCAACACAGGCCAGTAGACAAAGAGATCAAAGCAGCCCTGCTGGGAAGGACTTGGGGGTGTTAGTTGGTGAGAGGCTGGACATGAGCTGGCTACATGCACTGTGCAATAGCCCAGAAAGCCAACTGTATCCCGGGCTTTTGCATCCAAAGCAGCGTGGCCAGCAAGGCAATGTGACTGTCCCTCTACTCTGCTCACATGAGACCCAACCTGGAGTGCCGCATCCAGGTCAGGGATCCTCAGCTGAGAAAGGACATCAACACATTTGAACAAGTTCAGAGGAGGGCCACAAAGACAACTAAAGAGATGGAGCACCTCTCCTGTGAGGAAAGGCTGAGAGAACTGGGGTTGTTCAGGCTGGAGAAGAGAGCAGCCTCTTATAAAAGCCTTACAGTACCTACAGGGGTCCTACAGGAAAGCTGAAAAAGGAGTTTTTACAAGGGCATGTAGTGATAGGACAAAGAGAAATGGCTTCATACTGAGAGTAGGTTTAAATTGAATATTAGGAAGAAATTCTTTACTGTGAAGGTGGAGAGGCACTGGAAGAGGTTGCTCAGAGTTCCCATCCCTGGAAGCATCCACAGCCAAGTTGGATGAGGCCTTGAGCAAACTGGCCTAGTTGAAAGTGTGTCTGTCTGTGGCAGGGGGTTGGAATTAGATGACCTTTGATCCCTTCTGACCCCAGCCATTCAATGATTCCATGAAAATTGACTAGATTTGTGTTTCAGTCCCTAGCATACAACAGTCATTATTTTACAGAGCACCATCATGTAAAAGCATATTCAGACTAGCCATAAATGGACAGCCTGATCTACTATTTGAGGAGTCCGTACCTTTGATGTATTCTAACACAAAATACCACACTTTCCAATCTACATCTTCATAGAGTTTCCACTGGCGTTTCCAGGTCCTGACAAAAACTAGTGCAATACTATCATCTCTTGCCAAATCAGGCAAAGGATAAAAACATAAATTAGTAATACTGAGCAAGCGTGAGGATAAAAGCTCCTTATAAGCACAAAACGTTTCTAAAAACACTTGGAACTTTCTAAGGAAGGCGATATAAAGAAGAATACTTATACATTAATCATGTGACATCTAAAATTAACTGTGCAACTGTTAAACTTATTTATTAAACGCCAGTGCTCATCTAAACAAAACCAAAAGAAACTCCTGCCGGGCAACATGCTATTTATGTATGGGATCCATCATGTAGAAAGAAAGAAATACGGGCAATATTTAGCTGGATATTCCCATATCAAACATTTCTAGGAGAGGATGATAAGGTTTTCCCAGGACAACAGAACTATTTTTAGAAGTTAAGAAAACCCACAGATTTTTCAACTGTGTCTGATATTAAAAAAATACATCTACACCTAGTAGCCACCTAGTTTCTCCTTATTATTTCATGAGCAAAGATGCTCTGAAACACAAATATAATTGACATCTCCAGAGAAGAATCTGACAACACATAAGGAAGAACTACCTGGTCTCACACATCACAGCTCAGGCAGACTTCCAAACCTCACGCAGACCTGACCTCCCTTCTGTGACCAGGTGAACCACCTAGTGCTGGTGTAGGGTGTGGCTACAGGCTACATGGACTTCAGCAAAGCCTTTTACACCTTTTCCCACATCTTTCTCCTGGAGAAGCTGACAGCTTATGGCTTGGATGGACGTATTCTTCGCTGGGATAAAAACTGTCTGGACAGCTGGACGCAGAGTGTGGTGGTGAATGGCGCTGCATTTCATTGGCAGATGGTCACCAGTGGTGTTCTCCAGGGCTCAGTATTGGAGACAGCCCTGTTTGATATCTTTTTATCAATGATCTGGACAAGGGGACCGAGGGCACCCTGGGTCAATTTGCAGGTGACATCAAGTTGGGTGGGAATGTCACTCAGCTGGAGGGTAGGAAGGTTCTGCAAGGAGATCTGGACAGGCTGGATCAATGGGCTGAGGCCAGTGGTATGAGGTTCAACAAGGCCAAGTGTCAGGTCCTGCACTGGGGTCACAGCAACCCCACACAGCATGACAGGCTGGGGGCAAAGTGGCTGGAAAGCTGCCTGGTGGAAAAGGACCTGGGGTGCTGGTTGACAGTGGCTGACCATGAGCCAGCTGTGCCCAGGTGGCCAAGAAGGCCAATGGCATCCTGGCCTGTATCAGCAATAGTGTGGCCAGCAGGACCAGGACAGGGATTGCCCCCCTGTACTTGGCACTGGTGAGGCCACACCTCAAATCCTGTGTTCAGTTCTGGGGCCCTCATGACAAGAAAGACACTGAGGGGCTGGAGCATGTCCAGAGAAGGGCAACAGAGCTGGGGAAGGGCCTGGAGCACAAGTCTTGTGAGTGGCAGCTGAGGGAGCTGGGGTTGTTTAGCCTGGAGAAGAGGAGGCTCAGGGGTGACCTTATTACTCTCCACAACAACCTGAAAGTGGTTTGTAGCCAGGTGGGGATCAGCCTTTTCTCTCAGGCAACAAGTGACAGGACGAGAGGAAATGGCCTCAAGCTGTGTCAGAGAAGGGTCAAGTTGAAGATCAGGAAGAATTTCTTCACTGAAGGGGTAGTTAAGGCTGCCCAGAGCAGTGGTGGATTCTCAATTCCTGGAAGTGTTCAAAAAATGACTGGGTGTGGTACTTAGTGCTATAGTTTATTTGACATGGTAGTGTTTAGTCAAAGGTTGGACTCAATGACCTTGGAGGTCTTTTCCAACTTTAATGATTCTCTAAGTCCATTTTATGTCAAAGGCCTTGTTAAATAAACAACAGCTGATACTTTCTATTCTCTGGTCATGTCAACCAGTACTTTACTTCACAGATTCAAAATACACATTCAAAATCAGAGTAACAAGAACTAAATCTGGTTTGCTATTGATGGGAGAGTCATCTACCAGCTGTGACTTCTTGCTCATGCTCCCATTTATAGTAGCACAAGCAGTTGCATTTTGTTCCACATTTGTTGGAAGCAAGCATCTGAAAAACTTGTTAGAATTAGCATCCATTCCCTAATCTGAGTGAGATTGCATGGCTACAACAACATTAGCACTGGTACACAAAAACTTATCAGTAACACGCAGTCACATAATGAAAGGAGAGGAGAGCTCTCTGATATCAGGAAAGCTTCTTTCAGCTTAACTTGAAACTTTCAGCTTAACTGTGAAACCAGACACCAGGAAACCATAACTTCATAAATACCATAAATACCATAAGCCAGCCAAACGTAGTGCTAAGTCTCAAAGACATTTTACCCCCTCCCAAGGATTGCTCCCATGCTGCTATTCAATTCCTTTGTGCTGGCACAGGTCTTTTTTAAAGTTTACAAAGTCCTGGATCACACAGTCAATCAGTTTTAAAACTAACCATCATTTTCTGAGTTTGCCTCAGATAAAGTCCCCAATGTGCAGTGCATGCAAAAGGGCAAACATAGCACAAACACTAGGATAGGAAAGGGACCGGCACTGCCATCTTCCTGCATTGACTGTAGCCTGAGAAAGAAAACAAAATATAGATTTTTCTCTCTCCTTTTTTTTTAATGCTTCTCAAAGCACTATATTAACTCAGCTCTGTGTATTCACAGCTGGTTCCTCAGCTGCAGTTTCAACTCAGCAAATATGATTAACAGAAGTATTTGCACAAATCTAAATTTAAATAAAAGTATGTGACTTAGCAACACTTTAGGAGTCTACAGGTGCACCTTTTACTTTAAGGTGAAACAATCAATTTTATACTCATTAATTTATTTGCATAACACATTTAAGGTCAAGCAAATAGTTTACCTGTCCAACAAAGTGAATCAGAATGAAACTTTTATAAAATTTAAGTTGCAATTTGAAAAATAAAAGACAGGGAAAATTAGGAAATACATCTTACATTAATATTTACAGCTTGGCAGTATAGATGGCAGAACTATTTTACAATATGCTGAGCATTACAGTTGGATTGTTCAGTATACCATGTATGCATCAGGACCATAAACTGCATAATTGGAATAGAGTAGCCAGTTTTCATGATTATGCAACACACCAAAAAAACCTGATACAACGCAGAAAATCAGCTCCTAAACTTACATGTAAATGAAAGCTTTCATTTAAAATCAAAGGTGAGTTGCCTTCACCTACAAAAAAATTAAACTTCCCAAAACTAACACAATCACTAAAAACTACCAAAAAAAAATTTAAAAACCACAAACTTTTAAATAGCAGTGGTTTTGACATTCACAATTAACAAGACAGAATGCATTAAAAGATGCTTAGAATTTGAGAATGCTCTAGCTAATTAAGGATAGCTACAATAAAGTACAACTTTTCTTGTTGTTGCTGTGGTCTTTTTAAGTCGTCCTAAGTTTAGAGGCACTGAATTCTTTCCAGTAGATAGAGTATCTATTGTGTCTTCAAAAACTGTGTTAAATATTTTAGAAAGGGACTGTGTTGTTTCCCACACTGATAGGACCTCTCCATAAACAAAGTATACTATGTTCTCAAAAGGGTGAATAATTCAATCTTCCACCCTCATTATTACCCTGTTATTTTGAGTAAGACACAAATGTCAAGGTCAGGAAGCTTTAACACTAAGCAGGCACAAATGAAAAAGAAGAAGTAGCTGAATACAAAATCATACAGTACACACAACAACGTAAAAGCCCTAGGGAAATCTATCAGAAAAGTCCTCAGAAAACAAACCAGTGCACATGCCAATAAGCATCCAGAACCAGATTCTCATCAGGCAAAGAATACCTACTTTTAGCTGTATATCATAAAAGAGTGAGCTACAGTAAGACAAATTAATACAAGTAATAACATGAATCAAACATCAGAAAACATGGAAACTAAGATTACAGGCAAAAGTTCACAGCAGGAATACAAATTATTGTCCCTGAGCTGCTTATTGCCACTGTCCTGGTAGAGGTCACGATGCCCTGAGGTGGAATGCAAACTATTCAGTTGCTTCAGCGTAGCCTGGCAGCTTCTCTTAAGCTGCTGATGGTTTTATGATAAGCCATCAATCTTGACACTGACTTGGCTGAGATGCACAGCTATTATGCTGTCCTTGTTCATCTGCTGGGCCAGCAGCATGCAAAGCCCAGGCAGAATACAACTCTTCACTGATTCCTGCTAGACCCTCCAGAAACCACCAAACACACAGGCTGAAGCTCTAAAGCATAGGTCTGAGACACTCAGATGCCTCTCCCTCCATAAGTCTCTGAAACCATTTGATTTCAATGAGAAGATCATAAACATCCCTGACAGTCTGGTCTAAGGAAGCCCAGTTCCTCTACCAGAATCAAGGTTAATGAGATTAACACAAATTACAGTCCACTTCATTACCCCATTCCTATTACATTAGAACTTGCTCAGTCTAATTGCAGAATGTTACCTAATTAAAACTGAGTACTCTGGGCATCAGTGATTAAAAGCAGAAGTTCATTTATGCTCATGTCATACTAAAGTAACCCTAGCCACCGGGAGAGGTACTACATCCTCTCCTTTTGCTTGCAGAACTGTTTCTATATCCACATGATGTAGCAAATCAAAGAGTTGATTTATCTGAAACCTAATGCAACTAAAAATTATCAGCTTTAGCTAGATCTTCTTATCAATCTACCTCATTACGTAGTTATCTGAAAAACAGTACTAGCAGAAAAGGGGAGACTGAAAGCAAAGACATTCACTAGAAATAATGAGAGAGAGATTAACTTTTTAGGATTATCAAAATTGCAATTATCACTTTAGAATGTGAAACCAAATTATGATAGGTAACAGAAAAACAATCCCATGTCCCTACAGAAGTGAGATCTCACACAGGGATCAATGTGTCAATGTACTTACCACGTGCTAAAAACATTTGTAGGTATATAATTATGTCATACTCAAGAGAAGACAATGAAAGGAAATTTACAATATCTGTGACCATACATCATGGCTAGACACAGACAAGACACTGTGGAAATGCAAAATAATCATTAAATGGTTACAAATACATACCAGATGAGTAAAACAATTAACTCTACAATATCAAGAAGTAAAAGACCATGCCAGACACTCTACGGTACTGCTTGCAAAGGAGAAGTAGAGAACACAAGAAGTGAAAAAAGAAGAATAACTGATGAAACTCTGAGAGTTGGGAAATTAATATCTTCTCATATGTACAGCAAGGAAGAATAAATCACTAGGAAACAAAAAAAACCTATCCTCTCCAACTTGGATGTCAATTTTCAGACTACTATAGTAAAAGGCTACAGGAGCAGAAATCTTCTAAATACAAGTATCTAGTAAACATACAACAACTCTGCATATAAGCAAATTCAAGTTCAAGATTGGGGAGGAGAAGTTGGGGTAGGTTTTAGAGGGAAAGGATGTGAAAAGAAAAGAAAGTGGTTGAGGTTTTTTGTTCAGAATGAATACTCTAAACTTTCCTGGAAAATCATTAGTAAACATTAGCTTTGCTGTAGCATACAAAAGTTTCACTCAGTATTAATCAGCTCCATTGCACTGTACAAGCAACACTGAAGATACTCACCTCAGTAAATTTAAAATCTTCAACTTGCAGATTAGAGTGCAATAAGTAAATGACAAAATAAAAGACATTGTGACAGAAGTAGTATTTTGATCTTATCTGCAGATTTTTAAAGTGAGAGATTTGCTTTCTATTATTGTTCTTATATATTTTTAATGTATATGGAGATAACATCATCCCTTCCAAATGGGATACAACAGAGGCATCATTAACAAATTGTTTCAATCTCAGCAAAGCTATTTCTATAGACAGATTTTCAGAAAAGGCAGTGGCTTTTGGATAAGATCAAGGAGAGTCCCACATAAGGAACAACCTGAAGGACAGTGAATAATGCATCTGTGTGAGAAAACGAGGCACGGAAAGACTGGACTGACATTACTGTCAAACAGCAACAGGCAGGGATATTGTATTAAAATAGATGAAAAAGCCCTGACAAGCCAAAAGCACATGCTCTTGTACATTATATAAAAGGTACTACTGGGTTACAGACAGCCTTTCAACTCTGCTTTTACTCCACTCAGTACAAGGACAGCAATATGCTATTCAACAGCAAGAGCTTCCACTGGATTATTATTATATTAACATACCTCCACAGTAAGATTACCTTACAAAAAGCATAGCAAGCAGAGTTGAAGGTACCTTTCAGCAGTGAGAACAATTCAGAGGAAAAAATGAAAGCTTCATTAAAGGAAAAAGAATGTTATGTCTCAAGAACAGCTGCTAGAGAAAATCAGATAAAGATTTCAGGAGAAGGTCAAGGCCAAGTTGAAAAGCAATTTTTAATTGAAAGACATGAAGTGAAACCTTTTGCCATTTAAAAAGACAGTGATCTAGGTTAAGACATATATGCTGGAAATGTGATCTTTAATTGGAAAAAGAGCAAAAAAATTTGCTACCACACTGGAAAAGAAAAAAACCCCATCACTTACGCTGGTTGTTGTGAGGCAAAAACCAGAACTGATATGCATCCCTTCAGTGATATGTAGCACATGCAAACTGTTTCCTCTGAATTTCCCTAGTCAACAGACTGCTTTGATTACAGGAACTAAGAGTAAAGCAAGTTTTTAAATCCTCTATTTAATAAATTTCAGCATTAAAAAAACAAAACAAATCATAAACAGAAGTCAGTACCAAAAGCAGTATCAGTGGACAAAAATGGTAACTTAAAAATAATGCCATGCACCACAAAAAGAGAAAATTAAATCACCAAGAATATCTATTCTAAATACTGTGAACAGGCATAGACGAGAAAAGCACTTAAAATAGCAGAATAAGCAAACTGAGAGGGAGTTGCAGCTGGTTCTCCAATTACTAGGTATTGTTTAAAAATGCATATTCAACTCAAAATCCCCCAGAACATTTGTAGTCTCAAAGATGACTTACACAGTAAGTGAAAGATCCGTATTTTAAACTACCAAATTTAAGTTTTTCAAGTAGCTGCAAATAAATGCTTTCAACAAGAAGGAAGTAACACAAAAAAAAAAAAAAACAGAGCAGAGGGAAGTATTAACACAGTATCTTCTACAGTAATTTCTAAGGACTATAAAACTAATGTCTCAAGTTTTCTCTTCTGAAAGTCCAAACACACACAGAATGCTAGAACAGCTCTGTTACCAGCCTGTGGTAACTGCCCATGACTGAATATTCACTTAGAGTGAGTACAAACTCCCTGAATGATTGGTGTAAATAACATTAATGTTCAGGGAATCTTGCAAAATCAACTGCAGGGGAAAAGATGATTAAGTACAACTCCGTGCTGGTGAGGACCGTAAGCTCAGAAATGCTTATACATATACACAGACACCCCACTATTGGGTGATTTTTTAAAATTACAGTACCTATTTTTATCTTGCCTATATGCTTAACATAGTTGAAGGTAAAAAAAATACTAATAGACTGAAAATTAAAAGAAGTGAAGAGTAAAACACTAAAAAAGCTGTATGTAAACACGATGGTCAGCAATGTTTCAAAGCAATGTTTCAAAGCAATGTTTTAGGAAATACCTGAGTAGATAAACAGCCCTTTCAATATCACTGAGTTCTTCATCAACTGTCAATCTTTCTATTTCTTCTGGTGTCTGTCAAGTGTGAAATAGAGATTATGAGTTTACAATGCCTTACTATTTCACTGTCTTAATCTTCTTAAAACAACCCCTTTCTCCCCATATATACAGGGCTAGCTACATGAGTAATTTGAATTTATTCAAGAAAGCTCTAGCCAACATTTCAAATTCAATCAAATAAATCTTTCACCAGGAAAAGACGAAATGTCAGAGAAGTACAGTTTCAAGTCAGACACCACCACTATTAAACAAGTGGCTTATAAATTAATCTGAAGACCCAAGTTAGTCTAATTGTTCCCATCTTAATATTCTTATACTGAAAACATTAAATCCCTGCTATCTAGAATTCGAGACTGTAAAATGACTGAGAACAATGTTTCGTGTCCTGGTGCTGTAAAAAAAAAAATAAATAAACTGTCTATTCACTTATTTGTGCAAAATTAAAACAGACACAATTAAAAACGGATTTTAAAGCATCGTTCTATTTCAAGGTATATACCTTCAGACTCCTGCGTACTGGTCTCTCTATAATAGTTAGTTCCTGCAGATCTTCTATGTATCCAAAAAGATTGCTATGACTAAAATCCATTTTGAAGAAGATTACCGGGCGCATGTAACAACTAAAGCCTTCGGCAGCCGACGCTGTCCCCGAGCCTCACATCGCACCGAGGGCGGCAGGAGCGAAGCCCCGGGGCGCTCCCGCCGCCGGCGGCAGCCCCGGCTTGGCGCGTACACTGCGGCAGCGCCCGCCGGCCGCCGCCCCCGCCCAGCCTCCTGCCGGCAAACTTTCTCCGCTCGGCCCGGGTGGGCAGGCGGCGGGGCCGTGCCCGCAGCCCCGAGAGCCCGCTGCAGCCGCTGGTGCCTCGGCGGGCGGGAATTTCGAGCCAAGTTTCCCCTCGTCGCCGGCCACCCCAGTCCGCAGCGAGGGCGCGGGGAGCGGAGTGTTCCCGAGCGCCAGAAGGGCACGGCGGAGCCCTCGGCTGCGGGCTCGCCCCTCACCGGCGGGGCAGGGCAGGGCGCGGCGCGGAGCGGAGCAGAACA
>VZRV01005745.1:3600670-3739634 GCA_013398115.1 Falcunculus frontatus | reverse complement strand
ACGCCCCCGCCGCGGAGCCCGGGTGCCGCCTCTCCGCCCGCCCCGGGAGGAGGGACGGTCGCTGTGGTGCAGTGACGCTCCCCGCCCCCGTCCCGCGGCGCAGCCCCCCGGTTCCCTCCCCGGCAGCGCGGGGGTGAGTGCCACAGCCCCCGGCCGGGGCACCCCCAGCCCCGCCTAGCCGGTCTCCGGGCAACGCGGAGCTACCGCGGCCTCCGCGGGGCAGGGCAGCGCCGGNCCGCCCCCTCAGGCCCGGCCCGTCGCGGGGGCTGCCCGGCCGCGGTGCCCGGCCCCGCCGCGCTCCCTTGGCCTGCGGCTGTGGCCTCCGGGAGCTTCCCCTCGCACAGCGGCACCACCTCGTCCGGTGCTCCTCGACCCCTCCGCTGTGGGGCGCCACGCTCCTCTCCAGCGGTGCTGGGGCTCCCGACCAGTGTCGCCCCTGTCTCACAGCTGTGTCAACGCAGAATTACACCGGAGAAACTGACAGAAATGCTGGTTTTAATGAACAGTCCAAAGCAGCTTCCTCCCCCAATTAACGCTTTTATATTAATTTTTAAAAAAATTTGACTTCTTTGGCAGTAAATTGTGAATTTCTGAGGAAGACATCATTTACCCTCTTCATAAATTCTTATTCTTCACCTTTTCTAGACTCAGGTTAAACACCATTCATACTCGAAGCAGCAGCACAGATTTCCATGTGGATAGTCTTCCTGATACATGCAGTTAGGCCTTGGATGCCTTTACCATTTTGATTCACAAATGTGGATTGCCTTGGGGGTTGAAGGAAGAGTATTTTTTTCAAAATAAAGGTATGCTGTTTACCTCTGATTTACAGACAAATAAGTATGGATAATCTTCTAAAAAAGCTTAGTAAGAGCACTTCTTTTGGTGTAGGTTATTGATGCAAAATGCACGCAGGGCAAGAATCAGATACAGTTAGACTCAGCATTTACTGAGATAAGTAATTCACCAGACCTCTAGACAGTGGCCTTTGCAATGGTTATATGAACACAACTAAACAATAACACTCAGACCACGAGTTAAAAAACCTGTAAAAATTACGCAAGGGCTGATTTGAGGGGGTGAAATGTTTTTTTATCCTTGTGAAATGCCCACATGACTGAGTAAGTTGTTGATAAAGATTAAAAGTAATCCCAGAAATCCTAAAGATTGTATGATACTATGTAGTATATTGCTGAGAAAGTTATTAATTTTTATCCTATGACTGGCAAGTACCTCAGCTTTTATCTAGCAAAAAACAAACACGGTCCCTATGTGTTACTTCTTTGTCTGCCAGTTACACCAAATACTGTACTCAGATAAACTAGTAAAACAATAAAAAACCAGAGCATCTCCATTAATTTCAAATGTACAACAGAATTATTAGCAGAAAAATCTAATCCAATATATATATATAAATAATTAAAGTGTTATGTAATAGAAAACTAAAACCATTTGGAGTTTTCAAGGCATAATGATGAATTAAAATGAGAAACACTATTTTGAACATCTCCTTTGCAAAATCTTTTTAGCCAGGGAGCATCATTAGACAGCAAGTACAATAAATAGTTGTAACTGAACCTAAATCCTCTCAGAGTAGTTAAGGAACTAGCTCTAGGAGAGGAAATAAAAAAAGAGTTTTAAACAATATTCTCTCCTCAAATTCAGAATCCTGGCTTGCAGGCTTCTGCCAGTGATAAGTATTAGGAAAACATACTGAAATCCCAAACACAGTTAGTTAGGAAAATCATTTTGCAAGCTCTTTCACAACCAGTCTGTGGTTATTTCACCTTGCAAGTAGTTCTCATATATCTTAGAGATCTTATGAGATCAAAGATACTTTCTTTTGCATGTCTTGAACTAGGAACTCAATGCAGTTTTCAAACAAGGAATTCCAGAATTCAGTTTTAAAGACTGAAAAATACGGAGTTTAGATATGCAATTAGGCTGAACTCTCATGTTATATTTTACATGAACTTTTTAAGCCACTAAGGAAGAGAGTTTTTTAAAAATGTGTAAACATTTATAAAAACATCTCTTCCTTACCGCCTTTAAAAAACTGTCCTTCTAACTCAGTCCAGGAAACACTGAGCAGACATGATTCCCATTGATTTTAAAATCTGTAGATATGTCAAAGAGATGTACAAATATCCTAGAAATGTGAAAAGCAGAATAAAAAAAAAAATTTTTATATAGTACTGGACTAGAATAAAGAATACAGAAGGAATTAGATTAACTATAAACATATCTCCTTTTGACCCATACATTTGACAGAAAAAATAAAGTTTGCATATTTTGTTCCAAAACCACATATATAAAAATGAATCCCCTCTGATAGTAAATCTGCAGGCAAGGGGTCTCTCATTCTCATCTGTGATTAAAGTCACGTATGACTTCCCTTCAACTGCTGCTGCTTTCAGCTCCTCCCTTTTCCACTCCTCTCTTCTCTCAAATAAAGCTCTATTCTAACCTTGTCATAGCTACTGTATTAGAATCAAGAGCTATTTCATGCTGCTTTAGTGAAATCCAGAGGGAACTGAAGCCTTCGTTCTAACACAGGAGCTGTGTAACCTTGCAAAGCCAGTACCAGGCTGATTTCAAATAATCCTTCCTTGATGGAGACAACTGCAGAGCACCTGGGAAAATGGCACCAATACCTAGTGGAAGAAGAGAGAGAGAGTGTTATTCATGCCTTCTAAAGCAATGAGGTCTAAATGCAGTACAGGAGAAGATAAAAACAAACAAACAAAAAAACCCAAAACAAACAAAAAAAAAACAAAACAAAAAAAAAAAAAACAAACGCAAAACACCACACACAAAATAGATGGAAGGACTTTATACCTGAAGGATGCTTCAGGTACTCTGGCTCAACCTAAGGATTCTGGGGTGAAGTGATTTGTCATGTTGGACAGATGCACAGCTCTCCTTTGCCACCCAGCAGTTAGGTGTCTGCCTTCTGGAAACTGCTCTGAAAAAGCTGTGTTTCTTACTGTACCTGTTACACGTACCAGAAGAATCTACCTGTAAATTAAATTATTCACAAAGAAATTAAAAATTTGTGAAGTCTCACCATGTATTGCAATGCCTGAATCAGCTGAAATATGAAGGAACTGGTTTGGGGGATACAAAAAGACATGCCAAGAGATGCTTTCAGGCAAAATGTGTGCATTCCCGGTTAAGAGCCAGAATTTCTCATGCAATGGCCAAACCAAAAAAGAAGACAAAATGCAGAAAATTGTTTCTTAATTGTGTTGGGGAAAAAACTCCCAAAACCCAAATCATTCTTCATTTCCCATTTTCTTTAATTTAATACTCCAAAGAAAAATAAATACCTTTTCATAATGTACATGATGTAGGTTATGCACTGTGTAATTACAGTTCTGGTCAGGACTCAGCACCTGAGCTGTGCAGAAGTTCAATTCAGAATTCTGTCTGTTCACCACCACTGAGAGACAGCCAAAACTGCAGCAGCTGTCTCTCACCATTTCCAAATGAGCAACTTGTGACTGGAATTGGTTTTTACAGTCCACTAGACTTAAAAAATGCAATTTTGATGTTCAATCTAATCCCTTAGCCTTACAAAACAAGTTTGTTTTCATTCCGTTTGTACTCCAAGTAAGGATGTAGCCACAAACAGGGGTTCTTCAGAAAATCTCCATGTTGAGGCAAACCTGTACCAAGATTAATATAAAACAAACATGCACAAAAATATGAATCTACTTCAGAACAATGATTGGAATTTAGCATACACAAACCTCAGCAGGCAAAAGATATTATTTAGCATATTTTCCAGTTTGTTGCTAAGAAACTGTTGCTTCATTTCACTATGGTCATTTGCAGAAAATTTTTGATTGTTCTTTTGCCATTTCAGTCATTTCATTGTAACAGCAATATAAATAAATGGGTTATAAGGGAAAAGCACTGATCTGCATTCAACGTGCTTTCATCTGCAGCCTGGTCTCCCATATTCTTTCCTGTAACTTAGTTCCCTCCAATAAGATCTAAAAACCCAAACAGACTATTTAATGAGAACACAGAAAAGACCCTTAAATTTATCTTTATGTAATGTATAATATCTATAAGATTGCAGTCATTGTGTTCTCCCTGTCCTTCTCTAAGAACTAGTAAAGTTCTCCTCTAGTGTCTAATCTGCTACCCTCTGTCCAAAAGTAGTTGAAAGCGCATGCACAAAGATAGAATAACAACAGAGAAAATAAAAAGTGTTGATTTTCCTCCTATCTTCCAGCTATCTGTATGATTTTTTACCTGGCAGTAGGACCTAATAGCCAGCTACTTTACAAAGTTTAAGTGAATGATTTTCTATTGTAAAAACTGGCTCTGCTATATTCATAAAAGGAAGCTGATGAGTCCAGTTCCTTGCTATGACAACCATGAGCATTGTCTGTCATACTCATGTCAAATATTATATTAAAACTAACAACTTTTTGTCTTCAAGTATTCTTTACTCATTAGTTGCCATAGAAACTTAAGATTTCCTACCTACAATTACTGTTGGCCAATTTACCAAGTTTCTTCTTGGGCTAGTGTCCTTTATTCTTCCTTTCCTGGTATTTAAAGACTGCAGTCATATCTGCTCTAATCCTGGATTAAACAAGCTAAGATCAGAATTTAGTTTTCACTCCTAAAACAGGCTCTTCATTCTCCTGATTACCCTAGCAGTTCCCTTGGCATCTGCTGCAGTTTGACTTCACCTCTCTTGAATTAAGGTGATCAGAATATAGTATTGAAAATAAAAAATTCTGGGTAATAATGCCTCTTGCAAAGAAGGAACATCTGTACAGGAGTTAGCTTACCAAATATACTACACTGGCAGCTCACAGTTGTGGTCAATTACTGCTGTCATCCACAGTGACCTCAAATTAATTAAGTCCCACATTAATGGTATAAATTCTCAGTATTAGCTTTAGCTGAATGGTCCTGTACTTTGTATAAGACAATTCATCCAATTATTCTGGTCCTCAAGGTCCTTTCAATCGGCCTTGATATTGTAATTCCCCTCTGTATTAATAACTGTGTCATCAGCAAATTTAATATTGTATCACAGTTATTCATTAAATAAGATTAGTCCACAAGACTTTAAGAAATGCAAGCAAACTCCATATAGCCGATAGGTTACTCTATCAATATACACACCAATGTGCTCCTCCAAAAGAAACATGCATTTCCCTTCCTCTTTAGCCAACTTCTTTCCCCTCAAAGTTCTGTACTATTCCCTTTTCCCCTATGAAAAATATTTTGAGGTTGTCCAGATAGATTAGATGCACTTTATTTTTCTGCCCAGAAAACCAGTTACCCTCTTAAGGGACATGGCCTGATTTCCCATTTCCCCTTGGTTAACCAATATCGATTTTTATTTCATTTCCTGTTATCTTCATAACTTCCTTTAGCATTCTTCCCTTGAAAATACATTCTGAAGTATCGCATTTGACTGTATTTGCAACCATTCAAAATGTTTCTCTCATATTAAATGGAGTTGTCTTTGCTATTCTTCAATCACACAGAAAAATTTTCCCCTTGATAAATCTGTACTTGAAAAAGTCTTTGCTACTGTAACTAGAGTTAAACATGCCAGTACTCTTAAATCTCATGCCTGGGGATTATCTTGTTCTCCTGGCTTTATGAACACATTAGCTGTAGGAGCAGCATAATGTCTGACAAAAGGTTTCACAGAGGTAAGTAAGAAACACATTTGTGAAGTTGCAAGAACAAACAGAGAAAAAGTAAAAAAAGGCAGTACAGGCAAAGGGGTATATATTTTCAAATGAGGTTTAACAATGGAGAACTAATAAATTGGAGAGATACAGAAAAGTATTCCAGAATACTGCAGAAAACAGAAAGAGGAATCCAACCTAAATCCATCTCCCAGAGTTATTATTTTTCATGGTTCTATGCTGTAAGATCTTGTCAGTCCTAGAATAGTATTCCAGAACTTCTGAAGATAACAACAAAGGATTTAAGCCTGAGAACCAAGGCTTTACCTTGCCACTTCAGGACCAAGACAACAAGCCTTGTCTGGCTGCATGCCAGAAAAGAGAGAGGAGCAAATTTTACTGTCTGCAAAGCACAGGAGGCATCAGGTCCCCCACTGGCCAGCAGCTGCATGTTTTTCAGGTACACAGTGCACCATGAGTATTAATATATATCGCAGTATGGCGACATTCTTTTGTTGGCAGAAATAGCTATCAAAATCAGTAGTTAAGCACATAGTGACATTCTTGCAAGAGACCAAAAAAAAAAAAAAAAAGAAACCAAAGGATTTGATTACTAAGTGAAGCCTACATCAGTTGCTCACTTGCAGATTCAACTGTTCCTGGTGCTGAATTCAGCCACATGAATCCCAAAATTAAAGGTATTGGTCGAAACAATCACTAGCTTAACCTACCTTAGGAGAAGTCCTCCATATTTTAAAAAATACTGAAATCTTTATTGAAAAAAACATAATATCTACGATCTAATACTGCGCAGTAGAGACCAAACCACAATCTCTGGGCTAGTGATCTGCAGGAATGTAAATTTACAGCTGGGAAGAACAGGATCTGTCACCAGATAAAGTTCTATAATGAGGACATCAAATCCTTCAGGTGCTCTTGGGCTCTCAGACATACTGGCTTAAATAACTTGGAAACTATTGATAAAATAATAAAATACGTATGTACTGACATGAGTTATGCAAGCAAATGACATAATTCATTAACTTATTAATACAGGATATTATCTTCAATTCACAATTTCCTGGTATTTAAATAACTGTTGATCTAAAGAAGTCCTAGGGGGGTAAAGCAGACCTGTTTCATTTGTCACTGGTATTTTTACTAAGAGCTCACTCGGCACTGACGATAATGGAACTGCATTTACCAGGAGTTTAACAGCTGACTCTGTTACGACACAAAGGTGAACTTGTCATTGACAAAGCCTTGTTACAACATACCAAAGCTGTGCCTCTTTCAGGTCACAAAGGCTCAGAAAGATTAATGTTACAAAGGCTCAGAAAGATTAATGTCACTGTATATACTAAGCAAATGTTTAGTTCCCTTGGTTATCCCATTTCAAAGCAACTCAAATAACCAAATTCCTCTTGTACAACCAGTTCACACCACGGCACGCAGAAAGTTACCATGTCTGTGTTGCTAAGGCCGTTCTGAAGCTCATTGCTTATTACGAACAGGCACATCCCTTCTTTCAAATTGAGATTTGGGGCCTGTAGTTCAGTCCCTCAGTCTATAAATAGTATATAGAGCTCAATACCGATCAAGAAGAAAAGTCAGCTGCATCCTCACATGATTTCTTACTGAAAAAATCAGAATACTCCTGTAAAAACATGTCCACAATTACATTAAAAAGCATAATTCAACATAATTTGGCAAGTCATTTCCATGTTAAATCTTTCTTTCAGAACAAAGCTGGAAACTCTGCAACTACATAAGGACATATGATTATACCTAAGAGTAACAGCTAAGAACTCTTCTGTCCAAATTTTTTTCTTTATTTTTATTCAGCATCAATGCTAAGTCAACCACACCAGAAATTCAGAGTAATGTGTTTCTTTTGCTTCTGCAAATTTGCTTTTGCTAATATGCAGTAAAATAAGAGAGAAAATGGAAAGATTATAAACAAGCTCTTTTGTCACTTAGAAATTTGAATCTAAACAACCTGGAAGAAAAGATACTTTTAATGAAGGAATGCATAAAGACTGCTGAGACCCTTCATTAAGGCTGGCACAAAGATGCAGTCCCAGTTTTGATCAGTGAGAGGGGACTGTTGGCCATTGCTGCCTCCAGCTCAGTACTACGTAAATAAGGTTTGACGGTTGTAGTGTTGAAGGTACCCTATAAAACCCTGCTCCCTGAACTCACTTCCTGACTGTCACTGCTTTTAAACTCATCTCGTACAGAACACGAGGACCAAGCATCAAATGCTCTTTAGCCTTGCTCATGGAATATGAATTGGAAGAAACTACCTATGTTGTGCGTGGGTAGGTCATTAATGCTGATTACCTGGAACTGGAACTGGAACTGTCCTTGAAAACATTTAATATGCTTATTTCTGCCCTTGGCCTTAAAACATTAAAAAAAAAGAAAAAGCAGAGAAAACAGCTCTCTGCTTTCCCCTATTCTCACAAAACCAGGAAACAAATAATTGTAGTAGTTGCTGTAATTGTGCTTTAACCTACTGTCCTGGCCTCTATCACCTAGAAACCTCCTGGTTTTAAGTCACTCATAGCAAGAGGAGCTTCTGAACATTAGCCAACCCTTTAGGAGAAACAAAAATCTTCCATTATCATGTAATTTATGACGTCCTCTTCCTATGGCAAGATGGGGCTGCGAAGAGCATGTGATCTCACAAGAGGGAAAAAAACCCCCTTGCTGTGACCTCGGTGGTGTTTGCTCCTTTTCTATAATATGTGCTACTTCTCTCCTAAATGCGTTACTTTACCCGTAATAGTCTTTAAAAGGATAATAGTAATAGTCTTTAAAACAGGACCACACGAACACACAAGCAAGCGTGAATATTAAATCGTTTTTCTGAATGAGCAATGTCGGTGCTGCCGTAGTTGCTAACTGCGGGGTTGGGATTCCAGAGGCCTTTCACGCATTCCTCACGGGATGCGGTGCGCGCGGAGATCCACACCCAACCCGCCGCCGGCCGGCGCCGTGCAGTGACGTCACGCGACGATGGCAGAGTGACGTCACGCTGCAATGGCGGCGCCCAGGAGCGCACGCGGAGGGTAGCGGCCGGGCCTGGGCAGAGACCGCAGTCCCCCTCCGTCCCCCTCCGTCCCCCTCCGTCCCCCTCCGTCCCCCTCCGTCCCCCTCTTTCCAGGGGCTCCTGAGTGCGGTAAGCGCTGGGCGGGGTGGGGGGAGCAGGTGCCCGGAGTTCCCGCGTGTGGCAGCGGAGGCCGTGCCGGGCTCTGCCGTGACTCCGGCGGGTGGTGCCTGGGGTGGGCAGGGGTGGGAGCGCTGCGCGGCCTGCGGGGATTTATCCAGCGGTTCTAGTTTTATCTCCGGACGTGTTACAGGAGGGACGCAGTAGGCCTGGCCTGCCTATTGTATTTAGTTATATTATAGTTTTTTAAGTTATATTTTAGCTATATATATATTAACCTGAAGGTATGTTTACGTTTTGTTATTGGTATATTTTAAAAAGAAGTAAAATAATTATTCCATAGATTGCCGTTTGCTTGAATATCAAGGTAGTCTTCATTCCTTGTGTCTGAAGCCCTTCTTTTTTTTTTCTCCCTCAGTTTCTTTTTAGGTAAAAAATGAAGGTCAGAAAAGGAGGGAGATTTAGATCTTCTTTTAAATTGAAACAAAAAGGCATTGAAGTAGTAGGAGAATGGAAAACCGTACAGATCGACCCCAATCTATTTGCTGAGGAGGAGTTTCGAGATATAGTGTGCTTGGAGGAACTTACAGAGTACAAGCTAGTAAGTTCTTCCAAAGTGGGGAAAGTAAAAGACAATAAGAGAAAGGCTGAGAGTGTTTCAGAAGAAGGCAATGAGGAGGTGGAAGAACCTGTCGAACCTCCAAAAAAGAAAAAGAAAAACAAAGATTTGAGAAGCCAAACAGATAAAGGCAATACTCATAATGCAGCAGAAATTGATGTGCTGGTTCATAAAGAGGCAAAGTGTAATGAAATAGTCGAAGAAGCAAATTGTAAAGACCATGGACATGTGACGGAGAGCATGGCAAGCAGAAAAGACACTCCAAAGAAAAAGAAAAAGAAGGTACCTAAAAACAAGGCTTCTGAAGCACAGGAAGCCCTTCCATCAGTAGCTACTTCTAAAAAAGTCAAAAACTGGACAACAGAAGTTTTGTCTGCTTCAACTGATCAAAAAGCTGATGTGTCTGCATGGAAAGACCTGTTTGTACCGGAGCCAGTGCTGCAGGCCTTGAGCTACCTGGGGTTTAGTGCTCCAACTCCTATTCAAGCCTTGGCCTTGCCTTCTGCAATTCGGGATAATATGGATGTTCTTGGTGCTGCAGAAACAGGTACAAATCTATTAAAATGATTGTGTGTGCTGGGAGCATCCTGTTTCTCTTCTTTAAATGTAGTCCAGGGTTACAAATTTTTATGTGTGGAAGAAGCAACTTTTATATATTATTATAGAAGGGCTTTTGTCTTTTGCATATCCAACATACTGGTAAAGTTTTAAAACTTTGTAATTTACAATCATGGGAATGTCCCATCTTTACAAAACATGCAAAGCTTTGAAGTCTCAATGAGTTTTTATGCTTTTGGCAGAAGTTTCTTTTCCTGTTTCTTAAATTGCTTCCTGTTTTGGGAATGGTAAGGTGATGCTCTGCAAAAGGCAGAATTAATGAAACAAACAGGATCATTTCTGCAGCAGCCAAACATGTTCCTGGCGAGGCAAAGCAGAGAATCAGGTTCCTGAGGAGATAATTCATACTAGTGTGGAGCAGTGAATAAACACGGGGCACAGCATTAAATATGAACGGGGCCCAGGTCATGCTCTCAGCAAAATGGGCCCACCCTGTGCTCTGTCCCCTGGCTTTGCCTGTACATTGTCACCAGCCCTTCACCCTGCTTGTGCTTGAACGGAGTATTACATCCACCTTGCGCTCTGCTCATGCTTCAAGCATTGCTAGCCTTCATGAAATTTGTTATAGCTCCTTGTTTACTTAATGCGAGGAAGTCTCAGAACATTATGTTCCCTCAAACTTTGTTTGCAGTTCCTACCTTTGAAGTTATGTCATTAGCACTGCAACATTTTTTCCATAAAGCACCTAGAGATAGGAAGCACAATTGGAAGCTGCCTTGGTTTAAAGGCTTCCTTTACACTGTTTTCATCTGTTCCAGTTGCTTTATCTCACTGCTTCTCTGTAAAGTCATTTACTGCTCTCAAGCAGGAAGTATAGGAACTAATACGATACGCAGTCATTTGCATTTTTATTTTAATTAGAAGCTGCATTGATGCTATTAGCTTTAATAAGATTAGAAAGCCCCGCAGGGAGTGTTTTTGAAAATGGGACTGAAAATTTAAATGTTTTTTTTGTACTGCAAAAACAAGCCATCCTGGCAGTGCTGGTAAGCAAATTCCTCTAGCTGTGGAATGGAAAGCACGGTGGCAGGCTGTGTTGTTGCTTTATAATTATGTATAACCCTGAGGTAGTAGGACTGTGTTTTGCTCATTTATTCTTTAGTGCGAGAAATCCAGATTCTCTCCAGAGAGTCCAGAGGATCATCGGTGTTTCTGTAGAAACTTGGGAAATGCGGACAACTGCCTGTTAAGAGGTGCTGCAGCTGGGAGAGCTTGAAACTCTCTAGTCCTTTTTTTTGCATCCTGTAGCACCCCTTAGCATTGGGCCTGAGGGAGAAATGTGTGAAGTTAAAGAACTATTAATATTCCTTTTTTTGGTAGCAGCCTGGGGAAGAATGGCAAGATTTTGTTATGGCAGTCGATCCATGTGGAGATCAGATGCAGGGAATGTCAAGGCTTGTTTTTGCAGTGGGTCTAACCCTTTGTGTTCATTACTATGTAGAACTAGTGAGGTTTCTGGTTAAGGAGCCAAATCTACGTAAAATTCTACAATCTGAAACAGTTTAAAAGAGCAAGAATTGGCTTGAGCTGTAGTGCCAAGATATACTTTCCTTCTGGTTTCGCATACATGCCTATGGTATGTGGTTTGTGTGTTACAAAGATAACATGTCCTGTGAGGTGATAATTTGTTTAATTTATGGGTGAATCCAGTGCCTGCAGAATAGTCCTGATTATCACAGCCATAACCTATCTGGATGCAGTACTGACATTTGCACCAGTCAGATTGAATTACGTTTAATCCAAGATCAGCAGTGTTGTTCACCTTAAAAACAGTTATGGTAATACAGAATCTTACTGTGTAAGTGCTCTAAGTACAGGTTATAAACATTTTCTGCTTCAAGTGCGGACAGAAGTTGTAAAAGACCTTGCAGACATGCAGAAAGGTGGAGAAGAGGATATGAGACTTTGCAGCAGCACTGGTCAGGAAGATGACACTGGGCTTAGCTGTTTATTAACTCATATTAAGGTTCTCCCCTAAATAGGCAAAATTCTGTGTTGCCCGATTTGGCAAACCTTTACAGCTTTATGATATGGACAGGAATTGAGATGAGATTTCCAAAGGACTGCTTTCCAGCAGTGGCCTTTTACAGGAATGGTGTATAATTGTACTCTGGATGCTGCTTTTATGATTAGTGAACTGCTACATCTAAGAAGGTTAATTGGCTGGGCTGGATGTCCTACCAGGCTTTTCCTAATGTCTTTATTACTGACAGATAGTTCAGAAGGGAATATGTGGCAGGGATGTAACTTGCAGTTGGTACAGTGAAGCCTTGCAATTACGCTTTTGACAAGCCCCGTCTGTCCAAAGTGGATTCGTTCTTTTAAATTAAATGTATGTGTTCTGATTATAAAAATGTGACCCAGTGCTAGATCAGGAAATTAGACAGTGGAGTATTTCAAAATACAGTTTCTTAGAAAGTCGTAAATACAGGACTGTAAATTGAAGATGGAAGCTAATACTTCGAGTACATTCCAGTTTGTCCTTGGCCTCATTTGCTACTCCTTTATTTGGAGAACGTTGATTGGAACTTTCAGTTAGGGCATGCTATTCTCATTATGGGCATATAGTTCCTTAAAAATATCTTGACTGCAACTGCAGCTTTTAAAAAACACTTTCAGAACAAATAAATCTTCCTGACCTGCTAGAGTTTGGAAAAATACCTGTTCCCCAGGAAATACGCTATTGGTCACATTGAGGAGATGTATAAAGGAAACAGGAGAAAAGATGCTATTGCTGCAAGTTTCTGGTCTTCTAAAGATCCTGAGTTTGCATCTGTTACAGCGGTATGTTTTAAGAACAGTGTGTGATTGGCTGTTGCTTTTCTCATCTTTTCAAATAAATGACTTGTCAGTCTGTGTTATTATTCTTCTTGTTTGTTTTTTTAGGAAGCGGCAAAACGCTTGCATTTGCAATTCCAATGATTCACTCTGTGCTGCAGTGGCAAAAATCGAATAACTCTACAACCAGAAATGACAGTGTTTCTAAAGAGTCCCATCAGCATCATGATGAAACAAGATGGGAGAATGAGGATGAAGCAGAAAAAGTAACCCATCAGCAGGTTGAAGATAACGGAGATGAAGATGATGCATCTTTCACAACAGGCTGTGTGAAGGTGCTGGAAAATGTTGAATTTGATTCCGATGACGAGACACATACTGTTGACTCCCATAAAAAGAGACCTCTTTTAGGACTGGTCCTTACTCCTACAAGAGAATTAGCTGTACAAGTAAAGCACCACATTGATGCAGTTGCAAAGTTTACAGGTATGTAGATCCCACAGGCCATGTCTCAGATTACACAGTGTTTGGGTCTTGGCATTGGTGTTGAGCCAGAATGTGTGCTGCACTTTCTTCCATAAAATCATAAAACTGGTGTAGCTTTTGAAGGGTTAGAGTTTGTAGTCACTGATGTGTGAGAAATGCTTGAAGATTCTTCAGTGAGATGCATGTGGAAGTAAATAGTTAATGTGAGCTATTTTGCTTTAAAATGCGTCTTCCTTCAAACAGGTACTGATTCATGCTCTCGCAACACAGAATCAGCACTAGATACCTGGCCACAGCTAACTTTGTTCTAGTTTTGGATAACGTAGGCTATATATAATTAATAATTTCATTACATATAAAATTTTGATTACACATACAATAACTTCATTTTTGACAGGTATATCAATCTTTGTATATACTGTATATGTATAACTTTGTTCTATCTATTAAAAAAGAAAAAGAAGTTATGGCCATAAATATTTAGGGTAGATGGCATTGCTGGGTTGTCTTACCTCCTGCAGCAGTCAAGCCACAGAAGTGTTACTGAGTAACATGCCAGACAAAAGCAATTCCCCCCTCTTCCATTCCTTTCCAAACCACAAGTCAGTAAGTTTGTTAAGTGAACGAGTGAGGATATGAAACTGTTGAAGATGGCGAGTTTTTCCCAATTCTCTCCACTTCTCCAGTACCAGTAATTGTTTATTTATTAAAGAGAATATGTAACTACTTTTAAGCCCATCTGCCTTTGGTGTCTGTATGTCCTGCTGTGCTCATCAGCCTGCATCTGATTGCAAGGCTTATTTTAACTGAAAGGCTGAAATAATCAATTTATGTCATACAGTTCTGATAGGAGCAGTGCTATTTATTTGTAAAAATCTGCTGTCCAAGTGATAATACAGTTGCTGCAGCAGGAGAGGAAATGTTTTGATGTGGACTTACTTTATTGCCTGAAACTCACTTTGGGGAAAAAAAAATCTGCACATGGAAGCATGGTGTTCCACAAATAGTCCGGAAGAGAGATCAGTGGGAGTTTGGATACTGAAAGGGTCTTGCAGAGTAACATTGAGTTTATCATGGGCCAATGTATTCCTGAAGAAGTAGGGTGAAATAAACCATGTGTGGAATCTGCTTCCAAAGATAAACTCATTTTAGTACTAAAGCAGACTACTTAAAGCTAACGAGTTCTATGCTGCTGTGCAAGAATCATTAATCGTGTGGGAGCATACTTGGTAGGATTATTCCATAGCAAACAAGCAGTTAATTTAGCAAGACAAGCATTTCTCAGTCTTATTCTTGAAGGGATCTTCTGGTTATTCTTAACAGGAATATGCTTGTTCATGCAAATACAATTGAGAAAACATGAGACTCTGAAATATGTGTTAACAAAGCTAACAGCTATGGATGTGATTCTTCATGCTGTTGAAAGATAGGTGCACTAATTCTTGGCATATAACTATAATGAGGTTTTTTCTGTAGAATTGAGTGCATTGCTGTATGCTCAGTGTTACCTAAAACCCCTGAAGTTTCCTGGCCAAAATGCTTGTTGAAAGTTGCGGTGTAGACTGTTTAAAACACTTCATGAAGTAGATATTTACCAGTGAATGTTTTTATATACTAGTGAAATAAAATCTGTTATTTATGTGTTCTAGGCATTAAGACTGCAATTCTAGTAGGAGGCATGGCTGCACAGAAGCAAGAACGTGTACTGAATCGAAAGCCAGAAATTGTAATTGCAACCCCAGGCCGTCTGTGGGAGCTAGTTAAAGAGAGACACCCACATCTTTCAAATCTTCGTCAGCTCAGGTAAAAGTGCCTTTTCAGATAACTGCTGGATACTGAACTGGGCAGCACTTCATACTGATTTGGTTTACTAACAGATTAAATAACTTAGGCTACATAAGATCACCTATTTCAGTGTCGGTGTTTTATTGAAATGCACATTGGTTATTTTGATGGAGGGAAATGTCAATTAAAGACAGTGGTAAAGAACTGATTTTTCAAAAGGAAATGCAGAAGGCTACTGTAGCTGCTCCAGCATATCTGGTGTTCTTTTTGGTTTTATATGCATAACATCCTTTATGTGTTTAGCAGGAAAAGTTGTTCTGAAATGTATCAGGTTTGTATTTAGCTGCACAAGTGTATTTTTACTGTGTGTTTTCTACTTGACAGGTGCCTTGTGATTGATGAAGCAGACCGAATGGTTGAGAAAGGTCACTTCTTAGAGCTGTCTCAGTTGCTGGAAATCTTAAATGATTCACAGTATAACCCTCGACGGCAGACTTTTGTTTTTTCTGCCACTTTGACTTTAGTCCATCAGACTCCCACAAGAGTTTTACAAAAAAAGAATGCTAAAAAGATGGACAAGAAGACCAAACTAGAATTGTTAATGGAAAAAGTAGGAATAAAGGGCAAACCGAAAGTAATAGACTTAACAAGGAAAGAGGCTACTGTTGAGACTCTGACAGAAACTAGAATCCACTGTAACACAAATGAGAAGGATTATTATCTCTATTACTTTCTTCTCCAGTATCCAGGAAGAACCATGGTCTTTGCGAACAGCATAGACTGTGTAAAACGCCTCAGTTCTCTCCTCACAATCTTAAATTGTGATCCTCTTCCTTTGCATGCCAATATGCACCAAAAACAAAGGCTGAAAAACCTGGAAAGGTTTGCTGAGCGAGAGAGGTGAGTTGATTTTCAACTTCTTACTAGAGAAAAAAAGAAATTGCATAAAGGGTGGTGGGGAGGGGAAACAACTCTGTTAGAGTAGGAGCAGGTCAGGGAAGTTAGCTGAGGATGTTAGTCCCCTGTTCATGAGCCCAAGATATTAATGATTAAGGATGAGGTTTCACAGTTGAGGTGATGAACTGGAGCAAGTTCAGTGGAAGGCCACCAAGAGAGGCTGAAGGCACTGGGTGTTTGTATTACCTGGGAAAAGTATTTTGTGGGGACCTAATGGCAGCCCTCTGACACCATAAAAGAGGGTTATCAAGAAGGTGGAGCCAGGCTTTGCAGAGTGGTGCCTGATGGGAGAATGGGGGGTAATGGGTGCGAGTTGAAATAAGAGAATCAGGCTGGATACGAGAAAGGGCTTTTCATCTGTGAAGACAGTTGGGCATGGGAACAGGCTGCTTGTCTTGGAGTTTTTTGAGGCTCAGTTGGATAAAAGCCCTGAGCAACCTGGTCCAGTCTTGCAGCTCATCCTGCTTTGAAGAGGAGGTTTTACTAGAGACCTCCTGACGTCCACTGGAGCCTGAAATATCCTGTGGTCCAGCAGCTCATTGCTGCTGAAGGAGCTGTCACTTGTCCTGTTTTCAGATATGTTTTTAGAACTGTCCTGTACAGCTCTGCCCATGTCCTGCCTCTGCAGCTCATTTGATCCTCTATATTGAATCTCCCTAAACCATCAGAAAACTAACCACTCATTACTCATTTGCAGGTTTAGTTACATAAATTAGCATCCCAAGGGTCAAAGTATCTTTGAGCAATGCAAAAGAAAGGGCAGTTGTGCCTTTCAGCAGTAGTGGGCAGCCAGGGCTTACCCAAGCAGACCTGTCCTGCCATTTTAGGAAACATTGTTTTGGGGTGGCCTTTGGGAGGAGATGTTTGGTCTCAGTACTTCCATAATCCAGAAGCCTCACAGTTTAGTCCTGCTGTGAACTGCTGCATGCTGTCTGGGAATTTGTACCTTGTTAAGAGATTCAGGCATGGGGAACGGAGGTTGAATTGCTGTGATGGAGCTGCAGCATCCCTTGGCAAATGTATTGATATCATTTGCATAGGTCAGGTGAGGTGTTTTCAGAGACTGCAGATTTTCAAGGCAAGAAAGAAATCTATAAGACCATCTCTCATAGCCTTCTGCAGGTTGCAAGCTGTAGAATTTTCTTTTGCTCTTTGTGCTTTGAACCTTGTAGCAATAGAGTATGCAGTCGCCATAAAATCTCAACAAATTTCCATTAACTAAAAGGAACTCATTTCAGTTGCTGGGAGGTGTTTTTAAAACAAACTGTTCCATATCCTGGGAGACTTTAGTCTCTGTAGAGGCTGCTTATATAAAAGAACAACTTATTTGAGTAGTTCATCTTGTTTAGGGATAAGGAGAAATAGTAATTGTTGAAACAGAACTCCCCCCTTCTAGCTTTTAATTTACTGAGAGCTTATTTGAGTGCAAGTTGGTAGAAGATATTTCACCCCCAGAAACTGTTATTTAAATAGATAATGTTAAGAATGTGATTTTTCTCAACTGGTAAAACTTTTAATAACATGTCTGTACTGCCAGAGGATCAGCTGTGTTTTTAATGGGGTGGTCACAGCAAGCTAAAGAAATTCTTTAAAACCTGGACAGTGCACTGAAAAATGTACTGCAGGGGCACATACCCCCCCTTCCTCCTTGAATAGCAATTTGTTCTAGCATTCTTGTGAACTGAGACAGAAGAAGAACAGAGGAAAACATGATCCAACAAGGTAGTGAGTTTATTTATTGGAAACAGAATAGACCTGCTGAAGGCAGCATTTGCATTTTTTAATTTTACTTCTAAGAATTATTGTTTCAAGACTGCCCTTGAGATAAATTGGGTATTGTTTCTGTAAGGGCAAATAGAATGCATATGTCCTACAGATAATACAGTGTAAACCTGTTTCTTAAACTGCTATGGTAGAATTCTAGGTTGCTGTATTTTATGTGCCTTGGCAGATGATTTACTCTTCAATTTTATGTTCATTGAATTTTGTCACTTTCTCAGCTGTGTCCTCCTGACAACAGATGTTGCAGCTCGTGGTCTTGATATTCCTAATGTCCAGCATGTCATCCACTACCAGGTTAAGTGTTTTTAATGTTTTTCCTTTTACTGTTTTGGTTTGACATGAGTTTTTGCTGTTCCAAATCTTGAACATTGTAAAGCTGTAATTCTTGGTCTTGTATATAGTATAGACCTGAGTACAGAGATTAAAACATTTAACTGTCCTTAGCGCTGTGTACTTAAAGATCTCATTTCTGCAGTGACTGACTGCAGTAGGTAGTACTTGATGAATGGGTGATTATGCATCAGAAATGACTTAATAGATAAGATCCTCCATGCTTTTTGTTTAACTTTGATATCCAAAGGTGTGGAATGACTCAGCCTTATAACTCTTCTCTGAGGACCCATAAAATACTTTCCTGCTTCACAAATGAAATGACAGAGGGTCAGAAGTCAGAAAGACTCACAAAAGATTACACAAGGAAAAGTGCTGGATCAGAGAACAAAAAGTGTGTCAAGACACCATCTTTTACATTACTTTCATTGGTGTTACATGCAATGTACTGTGTGTATAAAACCCAATATTCTTTGGCAGCCTCTTGTCCAAAGCACGCCAGGCTGCTGGTAGCTGTCTGTGGCCAGCTGCATGGCTTCTCTGAATTCTTGCAGGTCCCTCGTACTTCTGAGCTGTACGTGCACAGAAGTGGCCGGACAGCCCGAGCTGCCAGTGAAGGCCTCAGCCTGCTGCTCATTGGCCCTGAGGACTTGATCAATTTTCGGAAAATCTATAAAACACTGGAGAAGAGTGAAGAGCTGCCATTTTTCCCAGTTGATACCAAGTGCATGACTTCTATCAAGGTAAAGAAACAACAGTCTTTTTGCAGCCTGAGTAGTTGCTTGCTTATTTACATTACTGATACGATATTGCCTGTCGTGTTCTTTCCAGGTTTCAGATGAAACTCTTGAGGATCTGGATTTGAAAATTAAGTTAATCACACTTTATATTTTTTCAAGCAGTATCTATGATTGCTCCTCAATAACTGGCCCAAGAAAGGTGTTCAAACATAGACATCACTTACGTTTTTCCAGAAACAGCATAGGGAAGCGAGTGTGTTTTGTGGCTGTGGAGCTGGGGTGGCTCTGCTAAGTACATTGTTTGAAGCCTCTTATGTTAGGAACAGACTAGAGAACAGTAGCAGGTCTGGGGATGTTCAGTGGTCTTGGGCTGCCTCCTCCCAGCTGAAGTAGTGAGTTGTCTGCTTTTCTAAAAGTTCCTGTACTGTGAGGCCACAGCTGCCACTGAACCCTGTCAAACCAAGTGTGTTTCCCTTTTCTAGGTTATTGTCCATTTTAAGAAGGATTCAGTCGTTCACTAACTCACAAGATAGACAATGGTTAGGATTTACTAAACAATGTGTTTTAGAAAGCATCTAGTCACTGCAGATTTTCTACCTCTTGAATAAGAGACTATTTCATGTCTCAGCATTCTCTTAACAGTTTGGATGGTGTCAGTCATGTACAAATGGGACATATTTAAATACTGGATTTTAAAAGAATCCAGCTGGGGTTGAAATGTCTGAATATTGCACAGTCATTGAGAACAGGAAAGAATGCAAGCAGTCAGATAATGCAGCATGTATCTTCCTCCTGGTATTCTGACTTAGGCTTACCTAATTGGCTTGGACTGAGCCCAGGGTCTACCCCAGTGGCAACAGCAGTATCCTCACCTTGGGAACAATGACAGCAAGTTTCAAAACCCAGGCTTACTGCAAATAGGGTATTTCTTTCAGGAGATGCAGCTGTCTGAAAGAGGAAGGAAAATCAAATAAATGCTTCCACAGATTTATTTTTTTCTCCTCTTGTTAGTAACGAACAAGAATTGATTTCCACCCCTATCTCCCCCACTGCCCCCTTCTGCCCACTAAATGCTTCTAGTTACTGAAAGAAATCTGTTGTTTCAAAGAGTTGCTTCGGAGGTTCCTTCTGTGTTTCTTGATGAGTACTTGGCTCTTATCATGCTCTGTCAATTAATGGTCAAATAAATATTGTTTCTATGCTTTCCTTTTCCTGTCACCATCTCACAATGATCTCTCCTATCTGTAGTAGTGCTCCTCTCCCCAGAAGAGATCTTTGTAATTGTAGTTGCAGGACTCCAGCCTCATAAGCCCTTGGAAAAGTCAGCTCTTATTTACACTTTGTCCTGGGTTTAATCACAAAGTCGTTGTAGTTGGGACTAATAGTGCTGCTGGTTCTTTATGTCTGTGCCTTTGGCACACTCCTTCCTTCCTTTTGAGTGCCTTCATTCAAGTTTAGGAAAAGTCTGAAGGGGTTTCACACTTGAGAGGAATAGAATTGTTGAAGCAGGATAGACTTAAAGAGGACTTAAATTCTACAGAGATGGGAAAACTTACTTGAAATGTCTTGTAATGATATAAGAAGTGACTGAGTAGTCCACTGCAAGTATTATTTCTTCTCTCTCTCTCTGTAGTAATTATCCTGGCAGTCCTGGCTGCTGCTGTTACTGTGTAGCACCAGACTATTCAGCTTTCTGCAAGAGTTTGTTTTATGCAACTGCAGGCACGTTCCAAAGAGCAGAACTTGCTTCTGGTTGGTTCATATTTACTGTTAGTGCAGATTTTCTTTCCACAGTGAATTAGTTATTTGTTTGGCCCAGCTGGAAGCCTGCAGGTCAGGTTAAGTTTGCTGGACATCTTTGTTCCACCTGTGTGCAGCTGGGAAGAAGGACAGGACATTCTGTCCTATACCTAAACAAGATCCAAATGCATTCCCGAAAACATGATCTTTTCCTTCCATATGGCCTGCAGGAGTTTACTTTCTTCAGAGTGGGATGAAAGTAGTGGCTGCCCCTTACTGCTGAGACTAAAAAATCTGAGATCAAGCTGTACTATATAAATATGTAACTTGGAAAAGATTGGTATCTGAATCATGGTTTGCTCTTGATGTCTCTCAAGTGTTTATAATGATTCATTCATAGAATGTTGAGTTAACATTCACGTATGTTTAGTAGTTGAGATGCTTTAGAAGTCAGATTCTATCATGGACCTAAAGAAGGAAAACGCTAGTGAATGATGATGTGTTTATTGGGTGGACATCTCGCGGGACATGGGTAGGGAACAAAAGTGTCTCTGCACCCCAGTTGCACTGTAGTGCATGCTCTCAAACACTTACTCTGCTAAAGTACCCCTCATTTAAACCTGATCATAATGTCTAAATGTACTTTTGTTGCAGGAACGGATGAATTTGGCAAGGCAGATTGAGAAGGCAGAATTTTTCAACAGTCGGGCAAAGCAACACAACTCCTGGCTCCAGCAAGCTGCTGAGGCTCTTGAGATTGATCTTGATGATGACATGTTGATGGGCAAGTAGAAAATGTTTTTCCATGGGTATGCTCAGTAGGTCCCATAGCACTGGTGTCCAGAAGAAGCCTCACCATGGCAGAGAAGCTTCAAAAGCTGCAGGGCAGAAGTGGGGGGGGAAGGAAAGGAGTGTTGTTAATGCATGGTGTTAGGGATGTTTTCAGGATGGTCGTGCAGCAGAAGAGGGCTGGAGCTGAGGGAGTGAGATGTGACAGTTCTGGCAAGTCGCAGACAAGTCTACATGTTGTAGGACAAGAACTGTTGAGCTTCTGACAAGCATTTCAGAGTAATCTATGCAGCCCAGAATGTCCTGATTGAGTCTTGTCCCCTCTTGTCATAGAGAAGGCTGTTTCCACACTTCTGCTTCTCTCTCCCACTCCCTTGTAGTCAGGCATCAGGACAGGAGCCTGACAGCTCTGTGTGGGAACACCCAGGAAGAGCTAGGGAACACCAAATATTATGTGAGCCTTAAGTAGGTTGAGTTGTGTGGGCTAAATGGCCAATACATATATTGAAGTTGATGAGGTTTTTTGGTGGTTTGTTAGAAGTAAATAATTTCTTACCTTTTTAAAATTAAATATTTTGCAGGCTGTGGCTGAAAGAATGTGTAGGGCTGTACAACTGCAAGTGGCTATTAGTTCAATGCCATGAAGTTTTGCAAAGCTTAGGTGCACTGTAAAAGGCCACATTGTGTTCATATTTTGAGAGCTGAAGGTATGATCTCCTACCAGTTCTTTGAAGGCAGGCTGAATAGGGTTGCTGCAAGGGGTCACTTCAGATTAGTCTGCCTCTAACCTGCTAGCTGCTAAATATGCCAATGCCTTAATTTTGAAACATGTTTAGATTAATGTCTTTCTTTATTCATGGCTGGACTAGTTGGTTCTCAACCACTTTGCAAGCAAACACTAACCATCTCTGTCTGAATTGTTCAGGAGTGCTTTCAGATAATTAACACTCTGCTATCTTGTTTTGACATAATCTGAGTATGCTGTGCTGTGGAATGAGTTTCCAAATAGCACATCCAGTCCAAGTAAGTTGTGACTCTCAAGTGAAACACTTTGTAATTGCCACCCAGAAACTTGCCAGATTTATGCTTTAAAGTGTACTCAGCCTCTAATTCTCGTGTAGCTTGTTGGAGACCAATTAAACTCTCAGTCATTCCTCCCATAAGTGAAGTGCCTCTTACACAGTTACAAAAGATTTAGTAATGTGCTTTCAATTTTACCTTACAGCAACCTTGATTTCATTTTTTCCTCAGTTCAGGCCTTAACTATGGTTACTCAGTAGTCAGGATTCTTCTCGATCTCATTACCTTGTGAACAGCCTGGGTGATCTGAAAATGTCACAGGCGACTGGAAGACTGGGAGTTGAGTGACCTTGCTAGAGAGAAAGCTGGGATTAACATCTGCCCCTATCACTACAGAGGCCTGCAATGCAAGTTTTTCTCATGTTGTAACATTCTGTGTCTTTGATTTCTGCCCCAAGGAAGAAAAGCTAGTGAGCAAGAAGAAAGCCAGAAGCAAAAGATGCTGAAGGGGATGAAAAAACAACTGAAACATATGTTGTCCCAGCCACTGTTCAAAGTCCTTATGAAAACCAAGTACCCAACACAGTCTGGAAAACTACTCCTGCCTCAGACATCAGTGGGCATTTCAGCTCTAGGTGCCATGTCCAAGAAGCAAGCCAAGAAGAAGAAATCAATAAAATAAAATTAGGTAACACCAAGATCATCCATTGTGACAGAAGCAAGGACTATCCTCATCAAGGCTGTCAGTGCTTATGGAGGAACCCAGCTAGAAGAAAGATTGTATAAGGATGTTGCCTGTGTATTTGTTGTGCAGGCACAAAACAAAATGTTGATTTAAAGGGCGCAGTTAACATCTGGTTAGTTACTGTTGAATCTTGTCTTGGATCTTGGTTTTTTATGTTCTTACTTTTTTCTTAAATCTCTATATTAATAGAAGTTAATTAGTTTTCACATAGTTCTGCTAATTACTCCATTTTGTGAGATGGGTAAAAGTTACTGGGTAGAATTCACTGTGGGCATACTCTAATGATAAAACTTGATTTCAGTTTTAATGTCTTTGAAGGACAGAGGAAGGTCAGCTATATACAGTACGAGTACAGTCTGAGCTGGTGGTAGTGGGAGGTTTGGCTTTTACTGCCTCCAGCTCAGTGTGAAAGGCAAAAATTACAGATAATGTTACCACTAAGTCTACAATTCTGGTTATGGAAATGTCCCAGTTTTCTTTCTCCTTTTATAATATTTCTCTGTTCTGTTCTCCACCAGGTTTAATTCGCTTAGTCCTGTGTTAATACTTTTTGACTGTGCAAAAAAAAGTTAAGGTGGCAATGGGCTAGGACTGACCTTGGGAGATGTGTAGATTTCTGAGGAATAAGTGTTGCTACTCAATGTTTTCTTAATTAATATTCGAAGTTAAGCCTGTATTTGAAAACATGTTAGAACCATAATTTTTGCTGTAATGGAAGAGGTGTTTTGAAATGTCACTTTTGAAGATTGCTCCATGATAATTATGCTTTTAAATAATTTTAATCTGGTCTGGGCAAATGTTTTTTAAAACTACTTTTAAAAATATATCAGAGAAATATATTTTCAATTTCTGTTAAATTATATCTGCCATAAACTCCAAAGCCTGTGTCTGTTTTCAGTTACTTGAGATTTCTAAATCCCTCATAGGTGATGCTGATTGCACTTAGCAGGCAAGGAGAGGGGAAAAGCACCTGAAAGATAAGACAGTGGACTCTGTATTGATGGAAGGATAGGTAACCTTTACCTGCCAGCTCTGGATGAGGCTTAGTTTCTGTGTCTCATAGAGTATGGAGTGAACCAGTCTCACTCCCGTGATAGGAAGCACCAATTTACTCAGCTACTCAAGGAGATTTGTCTGTGGAGTTGAGTGCCCCCTCTAACCACTTGCTAGTTGTGTGAGAATAACTCTTTATTGTTTCATCTGTGTAAATAATTGAAGCCCCCATCTCTGGAGGGCTTTTCTCTTGTTTTCATGCATTACTGAAGAAGAACTGTGACAATGTAATCATAAGCATATAGAGCTTATCAGTTGTGTATGAGACCTTCCTTGCAATGCACTGTTTGTCTTGTGCCCTTGGGAGCAGAGTGGGAAGTTTTGGGGGAGAAGAGATGGTAAGGTTCTGTTTCCTCCCTCATGTGAGGAGACACATCTTTGGAGTTAATGTGACATCTGAAAAATAAAACCAATTCTATGATGGTTCATTGTAAGGAAGGCTGAAAAAAGGAACTGAACAAAGGTAAGCATGCCCTCATTTCTTTTCTATGCCATTTCAGTCAGACTCTTACATTATGAAAAGGAAACTTGTATTGGTTTTGCATCCTGAAGGGTTTGAAGACCATGTAGGCCTTTTCTGCATCTTATGATGCATTTCTGTTCCATTTTATTAGCAAAATCAAGGCTGGATCCTGACAACAGAGCTCAGCATCTTCCTGCCTGAATCTGCATGAGGTAGGAGTTTTGGCAATCTCTCATTCCATGAAATCATGAGGAGACTTGAATTGAGGGACAGTGTGAGTATTGTTATTTCATTTCCATCATTGCTATGAAGTTTTTCAGCTGCTTCTGTTTCCCTGTGTTTAACAACCCAGCTCTCATACTCCAGCCCACTGTCTTGCCAAGTCTCCCCAAGACTGAGCATGGCACTTGTGCCCTATTTGCTGCCTTGATTGAATCATAAAACCTAATGCCACCATGCCGACCAGACCATATAGCAAAGTGCCACATCCACTCGTTTTTTGAACACTCCAGGGGTGGTGACTCCACCACTTCCCTGGAGAGCCTGTTCCAATGCTTAATGGTTCATTTGTCTGTGGGACATGTTCTGGGGCTGGTTTTCTTCTTCAGTCTCTGATGTGCTCTGCATGAACTCTAAATGCTTAAATCTACTGATGCTTCACCCCCAGAGGAACTTAAGCAGTGCTTGGACCCTAAAAATATCTCAGTGTCTTAAAAAGAATACTTGTCTAGAGCCCTGAAAGCTCTCTTGTGGCTGCCTGTTTTGCCTCGTCATTATCTTACCAGGATACCCCGAGTCTTCTAGCTAGAGGAAAAACCTTACATTTGCTTTAGCTAATTTTAAAAAATTGTTAAACCAACAACTGAAAGATACCACCATTTAGCTGCCCCAGTCCCATTTGAATGAAGTTACTGCAGAAAGAGAAGATGGTAAGGCAGAATGTTTTCTCTAGCTCTGATTTGCATGTGTACTACTGGTACAAATTAGACATGAATTTTACATCAAGTCCATATGGGCAGTGTAATCTTAGTATTTATCAAATATGTAGTATAAAATGTTTTCTCTAATGCTCTGCTGGCACAGCAGTTACACTGAGGCCTCAGACAAGTAATCTCGTGTTTTGTGGCAGCTTATGTCTGCTGAAATACCCATTAATTAAGGGACTTACTAAGTCTATTTAAGCTGTCAAAGCAACTTCCACATAGATTAATAAAAGCATGACTTCAGCAGCGTGCTGGTAGGGTACAAGCTGAAACAGAGCAACCAGTACTACAGAACAGAAAACTGAAACAACAGCTTCTGAGCCTTCATTTTTGTTTTCTGAGTGCATGGGGCCAGTTGAGCTCATCCCTGCCACAGAGTTCCTGGTCTGTCATACTCTATAAAGAGAAGGAAGAGTCCCTGCAGTTTAAGGCATCTGCTGAGGAGATAGTTTGGACAGAATCTCACATATTAGACAAGAGAGTTTCCTGACATTCCCCATGCCTTTTATTTCCCTCCTCCCCTGTATGTTAATAAAACAGCAAGTTAGCAGAGCAGAAGCTGGAGTGCTGCCTTGCCATATGCCAGCAGCCCAGGCACAGGGCTGGCCATGTGGCACAGGGGAGTTAATTCACACCTTCCTGAGAGAGGGCTGGGTACCACACACACTGCAATTAGTCTGTATCAGGTCCCTGAGGGGAGGGGAGATGGGAAACGGACACTTTTTGACAGCCTCACCTCACACAGCCTGACACAAGCAGGAAAATCTGGTAAGAAACGCTGTGCTTTCCTGGGTGTTGAAACGCCCACTGCTTTGTCCTGTGCTAGCAGGATGTGTTTTTTGGTGCCTGAGCTATTCCAGACTGTTTGATGAATGGCTTGGTGAAGGAAGGAGCTCAGAAGACCACAAAATGAATGACTAGCAACAGGCTGATAATATAGCAAGCAACAATCTGTAAGTAATACCCAACAGTCATTGCAGAAAAGTAGGATGTTGTCACTGGTCATAGGTTTGGGAAGTAGAAGGGAGGCACAAGACAGAAGGGCTCTCTTTAAGAAAATTATCCTGGTTCTGTAACCCTCCACAGATCCCCTCTGTAGCCCCCTTTTGACACTCAGGCAGATGTTGTCTGATGCTGTTCTGGCCTGTGACAGATTTTCTATTTCAGCTTCTTTTTGTGAAAGATATTTCAAGGCTTCAGTGTTTTCTCAAGTCAGTCATAAGCTGCTCCTGGGGTTAGCGTCCCAGAGTGAGTAAGAAAGAGGAAAATAATCTGTCACTCCTGTGGCAAGTTTATTGGCCTCGGGAAGCAAGGGAATAGAGCTGCTATGCTTTTTGCCTTGGAGTTCAGCAGCTCTTGCTGTGAAACTGGAAGAAATTGTAGCCAGTTTCCAGAGCAACCAACTTTAGATGGTACAAATTGCCTAATTTCTGTAGGTAAGAGCTGCATTTACAGAACATAACCACAAAACCTGAGTTGGAAAAGCAGAACAGGCACTACAAACTACAAACGGGCTTTAGTACCACTGGGCTAATTAAAGGTCTGATTATTTTTTATTATTGATGCAATTATATCAGTCAAATCACTAGTGTGGATGGTTTTTTAGAAGTAAAGTTCATTTTCCTTGAGGCAATATTATAGCAGTATAAGCTGACAGTTGTTATGGATTTACAGACACTGGCCATCATAACAGGGTCCAACCCTAGGACCCCACTGATTGTCAAGTCCAAGTGAGGGTTTCCAGTTCCTCTTTTGTTAGTTCTCAGGTTACAGCTGTGGGCCTCTGGAGAGGGACCCCTTCCGCAGACCATGCCCCCCCTGCATTATACCCATACCACCCATCACCCAATCCACACCTCATCACTAAATTCTGGTCAGTCATCTCTCGATTTCTCACTGGTTTTCACTGTTGCTGGGCTGGCCTTCTTAAGTTACCTCATTCTCTTGGAATTGTCTCCTTTGTCCTTGCATTCTAGAACACAAAAGGAACCAAAACATCTATACAAGGAAGAGTTTAATACTATTCTAGTATCTTAAGGTATAGAAGACAATCCAGCAATAAAACTGGTTGAAACCAAGTGTCTTGTGCCTTTTTTTCTTGTAGATGTTTTTGTGTCCCTGGTATAAATTTGGTAACCCATTCCTCTCCATCTAAGAGGCTGGTCATAGCAGGGGCAGAGGAGGCAGGTACAGCTAAATGCCTGCCAAACACTATTTCTGCTGGTGGCACAAAGTATTTCTGATATTCCATAGGTCTATTCCTAAAGGCCATTTCAACCCTACCTGACTACAAATTCAAGCCATTTTATTTTTGAGGGTCCTGTTTCATTCTTTCTCCTGAGGACTGTGAATGATACTGAATGTATAGTTGTCCCTGTGTTCCTAAACTTTTATACATGTTGTTTATTATTCCTGCAGGAAAATGAGGACCTCTAGCAGGTTCTATGTTTTCAGGTATTCCATATCTGGTAAGGATGCTTTAACCACTCCCAAGTAACAGTTTTCCTGGTGGGAAAAGCTTCTGTCCATTCTGAGAGCTGATCCATGATTACCAGTGCTCATAAGAGCCATGTCAGCACAACCACTTTGCAGTCTTTGAAAATGGGGAAGATTATTATGATCATCCTTCAACCTCTTGTTCATGTTTTGCGTTGGAAAACTCCAACATGTGGGACAAGAACTCACAATCCTTTTTACTGTCATATACATTCTGGGGACTGCCCACATTTTTTCAATTTGGTTAACACTTGCTATTATCTCTCCATGTATTTTATCATGAAACCACCTAGCCAAAGTAATTAAATACTTTCTTGGTAGAATACGTTATCTCCCAATGGTCCAAATTCCAGTTTCATCTTTCACGGCCTCCCAATTATCCCATCGAGCCTGTTCTTCCTGAGTAACCTCTGCATATATTTGGGCTGGATTATTGATCTCTAGTCAGCTGTCAGCAGAGGGAGTTATTATGGTGGCACACTCATTATAGGTTGTTGGACAGCAGCTTTAGTTGCTTTATCTGCCAATTTGTTGGCAGACAATTATTTCTTCTGCTTTTGCTGGATCCTTTGATTTGAGCTGGACAGTGCACTACAGCAATTTCCCTTGGAAGCTAAATAGCTTCCAACAGCATTCAGATTTCAGTTCCACTAGAAGTATACTTTTTTCCTGAGGTAAGGAACCTTCATTCTTTCTATAGCATACCCATTGCACGACACTCCAAAAACTTACTTAGAATAAGATTAAACACTGCTGATGTCCCCACCAGGCTGCTCTTGCTAACGCAGTTAATTCATCAAGGCTTGTAGAGGTTCTGCTTCAAGTACCTCCAGGTTTCTCACCACTGCATAGCCCACGTATCATTTTCCATTCACCTAGCATGAAGATCTGTCGGTGATAAGGGTTAGATTTGAGTTCCCTAGAGGTTGATCCAGCAGATCTTCCCATGTGCAGCTGGAGTGAAACACGGCCTTAGCACAATCATGACAGGGCTCATCATAAGGAGCAGGCAGTAAAGTTGCTGGATTCAAAACACTACATCTCTTTAAAATAACATTATTCTCATTTAAAATCATTAAATGACCTTAAATCATAGTGCTGTGCCGCCTGTGGGGACAGTGCTTGTGTAGCATGTTACTTCACAATCAGTTTTACTTCATGAGGGACACTCAGGGTTGGGGAGGTGGCCCGCGGGTGATGCTCTGCCGCTCTCTGTGACAGTCGCCGCTGCGGCGTTAACGCGGAGTTATCCCCGCCCGGGATGCAGCTCCGCTCAGTGCTGAGCCACGGGGCGGCGGTGTCACCACGCTCTGGAGGCAGGACCGCGCCCGCTCCTGCTTTGCTCTCGCTCACACTTAGTTCTAAGGATTTGGAGTAAGGATTTGGTATATGTTTACCAAATGATAAATGAAAGTGAGCTGAGAAAAGTGTTGCCATCACAGATTTCAGAAGAAACAAGGAAACTTCAATATTCTATCTCAACTACATCTTTGCCAAAAAATGCAGCTTCCTTTAAGCCTTGAAACACGATTTCTGATACTGTCTTACATTTTTTCTGCCTATCTCCCACACAAGTTCAAAAAAAAATTGCATTGATTTATTGGCAAAAAACCCCAGGAATTAAGACCTGATATTTGGGGTACAAAAACTCAAGGACAGGTTTATCAAGTTGAAATTTCATGTTGTTTTCTTCTTTTTAAAATATGATCAATGTGAGCACAAAAATAAACATTTATCAGGAACTGTTTAATTAGAAAAGTATATCACCATTTATCCCAGCACTTTTCTGTACACAAAAGTCTTGGTGTTACCCATAGCCAGGGACAACTTCCTGCTTTGAATAAAGAAAATGTTTGCAGTTTCCATTATATGACATTCATATTTTACTGCAATGCCTTGTTATTTGAAAACAAAACAAAACTAAATAACAAACCAAAACCCTAGACTGGGAAAGGTTTATCTAATGTATATCAATGGAAGCTGTCTTTGTTATTCCTGCATTTTTATTAAACTGTTCCTTACACAGGTGGTGAAACCAGAACTCAGTTCACGATGAATCCCAGAGCTGAGTTATGGTGCAAGAGCAAACAGCCAGACACTGATTCCACTGCTGGGCAATCAATGCCATAAATTAACATTTCTGCTACTTGGTGTACTTGTATTTATGACCATTTTATATGCTCTGAAAAGCAAGTCAGGCACTTGTATATATGGCTTTGTTTCCCCAGCAGAGGACTAAGGGACAGGACATAGGTACACACAGGGCTGGTAAATGTGCCTTGCTCTACACAACAGCCAAAGCAGAGGAGTTAGGGAGAAGACAGTTCAAGAAAAAAAATTCTGTGACCTTGCAGTTACTAGAACTTCATGTTCTTCCTCTCTGCTTTGTTTTTAAGCTATTAGCATAACCTTTCAGATGAGTTAATGTGAAAAGTAAACACTTGTTTATAAAAATTTATTAAATACCTTAGAGTGTGTGGAGGGAACTAGATTTGAGTGACAGCTTTATAAGTGGTGCTTGCTAATTCCTGGCAGCTCTCATTAGTTACTGATCAGGTACTATTAATACAGCCAGAACCACCAGGTGCAGACCAGTTTCCTGTGTGCTTAAGAAGCATTGAGCAAAAGGTTGTTCACATCCCCTAAGTCAGAACCTGCTTGGGTGCCAAATCATTTGTCATTTTAAACCCCTGCTTGTTCAGCAGGCTGCATGGTGTCTAGGGGATAGACAGGTATCTTCCTCCATTAATATCTGGTGACTGGTGAATGTCAGGAATTGTGTCTGTGTGCCCTTTGCAGAAAAATTCCATGACCCTTCAAAAACTTTCCTCAAGTTTTGGAAGGAAGCCATCAAATTCAAAAGGCTGCTGCTGCTGTGAGTAGTAAACAGGTCTTCTCTCTGCTTTAGCCACTGGTTTTATCCATCCTGGCAAATCTGATAGTGCATTTTTCCCTAGCCACCACAGAAGTTAAGGTAAACAATTTCCCTTTGGTGTTGGATTATAAAGCGCATAGCATATTGGAGCAATGGATACCTTGAGGGGTGAAGCTTGTACAGTGATTAACTCCTGTACTAGTGTCACACAGAGGTCTTTTATGGACACACAGTTTTGTCCCATGTAAAAACTTGACCAGTGATGCTGCTGCACAAGCAGTAGTTATCCTCCTCATGGAATCCTGCCTTCTCCTTGCAAGAGGGAAATGAAATCCATTAAGATGAAAGGAAGAGCCTTGCTCTACTCTCAGTTCTGCTTCAGCATCCTGTATCTCAAAGTCCCTCACCACTGCCTGTAGTTACCACTCAGCTTTCTGCCTTGCTTCCCTGGGTGTTATCACTATAACAATCCCTCTCTTCTTTTTATATTGTCGGCGTTCCTTGTATTTCTTTGTTCAGTTATTGCACTAAAACCAAATCTTGCCAAGTCTTGTTGCATTGCAGTGATTGAGAATACAAGGAGAGATCATGAAGGATGATAAATACTCATAGAAAAAACATCTGTTATCTCTTGTTAACATGATTTAAGACAAAAATCACTATAGGACAGTGCTGTTTGAATTTAAGCCACTAATGCTAAGGAATTCCTACTCTGGGTGATGTATTTTTCTTCAGTGTCTTCCTCTTTCAAGCAAAATGCTCTGTACCTGTCTGCCAGCTCATCCCTGAAAAGAGTCTCTTCCTTAGCCCGTTCTCCAACATGCAGGAGCACACTGAGAGAGGGATTAAGCTTGGCCTTTCTCCTGTTAATCCAGCACTAATGCAATAGTTATTTATATTGCCAAAACCCCCCACATTTTATCTCCTGGACATCTGGCATACCTTGAAGTGCTGACTGCTGTTCCCATCATCCTCCCACTGGCAATTGCTGTGTTTGTGCTGGTGGCTGCTGGCTTCTGCCAGCACCCACCTGTACCTCCCACAGCAAAGAGAACCAAAATGGGGCAGGACTTGGGACAGACCAAAGCATTGACAGAAAAAGAGAAAGGAGAGATTTTCACAGGACAGTTGAGTTTGTTTCAGATCTACAACATGGCTCCACCAGCCTCAGCTGTAGTACAGGTAGGAGAGTTTCCTGGAGCCTTGCTGGTTTCTTAAAGTATTACCTTTGCTCACATTCTGTGTCATTTTCTGCAGCTGTTAATTGCTCCTTGGCTTGTTTCACCACAAGACACAGTTTCTGGTCAAGCAGCTGATCCACCTGGCTGTTTGTAAGCCAGAGCTGCAGCCTCATCGGGAGGTGCAGCTGCAGCAGTGCTCAGCTTAGCACGATATTCACCATGTAAGGATGGGATCAGCTGCTCTGCCCATAAACACAGCAGTCTGGCTGGCCTGTCTGGTGCTTTTTTTTTCCTGACGCACTGAAAGCATCATGTGGCAATAAAGATATCTCAGGCTGCTGCATGTAGCAGCTTTGACATGCTCTTTAGGTTCCCATCAAAACATCAGCACAGTTTGCAGTTTTACTTGGTAGGTGACTCTGGTTCTGCCTGTGTCAGGCAGAGCTCTCTGGCCAGCTCTCTGGCCAGCTCGCAGGTCTGCCTGCGCCACTCTCCTGTCTCCTGCAGGAGGCAGCAGGCTCCATATTTCAGAGTATACTGATCCTCTGCAAACATCAGAGAAACACCATTCTGTAATCCTTAAGCCTTTTTGTGTCTTCAGAAGCCATACGGATGTGATGTCAAGTAAAATTCTCTATTCTATTGGATTGGAAAAAGGATTAAAAACTCTGGCATCTTGGTTAAACCATTAATAGTAAAATTCAGGCTAAATGAAATTGATGGATTGGGGGAGATGGATTATTCAGGGCTGGTTTGGGGGGTTTTGGGGTTGGGTTTTTTTCTTGCCTGTGTTGTGGAGTATGATTACCTTTTAGGTGAAAACACAGGATCACATAATTGCTTGGGTTGGAAGGGACCTTAAAGACCATCTAGCTCCTGCCCTCCTGCCATGGGCAGAGACACCTTGCACTAGACCAGTACCTAATGGGCCCTACAAGAAGTTTTAGATTAGCTGTTAGGAAGAAATTATTCCTGTGGGGGTGGTGAGGCACTGGAACAGGTTGCCCAGAAAAGTTGTGGATGCCCCACCACTGGAAGTGTTCAAGGCCAGAATGGACAGGGCTTTGAGCACCCTGGTCTAATGGGATGAGTCCTTGCCCATGGCAGGGGGGCTGGAACAAGATGATCTTTAAGGTCTCTTCTGACCCAAACTGTTCCATGATTCTGTGAAATAACAGGCCAGCATTCATCTCGCCCTGGTGTTTAATGTCACAATGATCGCGTGCCTATGGATGCAATAGAGCTTGTGCTGCTTCCGTCTCAGATGTATGTTAACCCAGCTAAACTCATCAGCAAACACCCAACTCCCTCCGGACTGTCTTCAGCGGCTGCTCCAGGGCACATTTCGGCAGTGAGGAGGAGCAGGCGCTGGGTGGCACCGACGCGCTGGGAAAGCAGGAGACAGCCCGGGCTGTGCCTCCCGCATCCTCCCTCCTTCCCCGGGCGCCAGGCTTGGGCCTCTGCAGCCAAAGAGGCATGAGGGACTGAGACCAGAGCCATCGTGAGCCACCAGCGTAATTCCCTCTGCTCCATTAGCCGCTGGGAGAGGTGCCCCTGGCCAAGCTTACATATCTCTAAATCTCCCGCCTTTTGGTTCATGAGTGAAATGAGGAGCACTGGATATTTGCACTGCCCCTTTTACTTGGCCCAAAGCTGCATTTTTTTGGTAACTCAATTGTCTCAGCAGCAGAGATGAAGACTAGACTTTACCTTATGCATGTCCTCAGAATCCTTCAGCCATTTTGTTCTTGTGCCCTCATGTCAGTCTGGGTATGTTTAGTCCCGGGAACGACAGAGATCACTTTTGTCCTTTATTTCCTCCCCAGTGAGGCAGGGTGAAGAAAACTGGAAAACTTCTGAGCCAAACAGTGGTGTGAAGCAAGCAGATGTGGGTCTAGACAGCAAGGACTGGCATTTTGTAATCAGATGGACAAACCCAGTTACAGTCCCAAAGCTGTCAAGACACTGCAGTTCTGGATTGTTTTCTGCATTTGCCTCCTGCCTAAAACAGGGACTGTTTAACTCTCCTCACTTTTGTTCATAAAGAGTCTCAGCAGACACTTCTTCTGGGTTTCTGTTCTGGAAATCTCACTCAGATGCTTCAATCATTGGTACTTACACTCTGTAGACTCCTAATTGTGATGCTCTCACAGTCTGAGACCAGCTCTCCATTTAAACTGGTTAGCTCTGTGTAGATCTTTGTGGGACAGCAGCAGGGCCATGGGGATCTGGGTGCATGCAATGGGGTGCAGTGGGGCAATCCACAGGCACGACCCACAGGTGACATTTTTACCCTCTGTTGGGCTTCCCTCAAGAAGCTGGAACAGCTGGATCCCAATTTGCTCAAGTGGGTAATGACCTGGGCTAGATTAAATCATGTTCCTGGAGCAGGCAGTGGTGAGCAGCGGAAGGCAGGAATCTTGATGGGAGCTGGAAGAAGGTGGTGGGGAACAGTAGGTGAGGAATAGGAGCACTTGGCTGCCACTACACGTCACCCAGAGCTGCTTGGGACCAGTGCAATTCCATTGCATTTTACACTGCACAGGTTCCACAAAGGTGCAAAGAGGAGGAACGAGACATTTCTGAGTTCTGTTCACTTAACTGTCAGAGCTCCTGATTTCCACCGGAGGAACTATGTCATGGTGGAATGGGCATAGGCACCATTCTGCCTTTGCAGATCTGTCACAGAAGACCATAGCAGCTCCAAACATTTTGTTTTCTTATAGAAAAAGGACTTAGTGTGGCCTAAAGAAAAAAATAAAAAAATAAAAATTTTATGTCGCAGTTTACAGTTTTAATTGAAATCTTCCAAGCATTTTGGTAGAAGAGAGAAAGCCAGGGAAAATGTTGCTGAAATAGAACATTTCATTCAGTGGAAAATTCTGATTTAATTTCTGAAAACATGAAAGACTGCAGTCAAAACAGGAGCTGTCATGCTGCTGAAAAGTCACATTTTACATTTGCAGCTGTCATTCTTGTCTTAGCACTGAGATCCTGAGGGGACCCCTCAGCTTCCTTTCCCTGGGAGGTGCTGGCCTTGCTACTTGACCGAGGGAGGGTGATCCTGGCCTCTAGGAAAGCTGAAGGATACGGGGAGCAAAGTGCAGCTCTAGTCTATAGACCCTATGACTTTCATTTTCCAGGTATTTACATAACTGTTGTAGTATCTCAAAGGTCAGTTTCATTTTCTGTCAAACCCCACAGTTTCAGAAAGTCTTGTTTACATTTCAGAAGCAGTTTCAGCATTAGCAGTGCCTATTAACAGTTAATGAGTTAGTGAGATTCACTCCAGGACTGGTGCACAACAGGCTTGTCCATGTCTCTGATGCTTTGTCCCCTCTTCTGCACACTGATAAACACAAGAGGAGAGACCCACAAAGCAGTTTTGGGTGAGGACACTCCAAGTAAAGAGAGGGGGCCGGGAGAAGGACAGAGGCAGCCATAAAGTATAGGAAGCATGCAGTCACTTTTAAATCCTGCTTTTTTAGTCCTAATTAAGCTGATCACATAAGATGTGATGGTCTCCCTGGTAAATGAAATCTTGCAGAGCTCCGTGGCACTGCGTGTCCCTTCCCAGCAAATCACGCTGTCCCTCAGCTGACTAAACTGGACAGAGTTACTGGGGTCATGTTTCACATGCACAAACTGCTCTTCAGTCGTGTCTCTTAGCACATCAGCAACAGGAACACTTGTCTTCCTCAGGTCCCTAAAGAAGTTCTTACTTTCTTTGTTATTTTACTGTACAACTTAATTTGTGGTAGGTTGACCTCCTGACTTTGTCCTGGTTGGTTGTACAGACATTTGTTATAAAGGGGATGTTTTTTAAAAGTTTCTAAGCTGTGAACTGAGCTTAAGTAGTTCCTATTTATCAAATAATATCAGCTTCCAAATACTTTTGAATTGAGCCTTCAACACCAAAGGAAAAGCCATGTCCTTCTTCAAATGAGCACAGATGATGTGTTTTCAGTGATTTTGTCTGGGTTTTATTTATATTTGTACAAACCACAGGAGTACCAGTTCATTCTGGGTCTTTAGCCATACAGCAGCACTATATGTAGTAACTATGGTATCACAAAATCATTCAAAAATCTGAAATGTGTAATGTAACAGAATCTGGGGTGACTGAGTCGGGTTGAGGGAGGTGACTCCCCCTCTCTTCTCCATTCTCTTGAGACCCTGCCTGGAGTACTGCAATCAGCTCTGGGACCCCAGACATCCGAAGGACATAGACGTGTTGGAGCGAGTCCAGAGGAGGGACACAAAGCCGATCCAGAGGACTGGAGCACCTCTCCTATTAAGACGGGTGAAAGAGTTGGGGTTGTTCAGCCTGGAGAAGACAAGGCTCTGGGGAGACCTTATAGCACCTTCCAGTTCCTAAACAGGTTCAAAAAAGCTGGAGAGGAGCTTTTTACAAGGGCATGTAGGGATAGGACAATAGCTTGAAACAGAAAGAGGCCAGGACTAGATCAGATATCGAGCAGAAGTTCATCCCTGTGAGGGTGGTGCGGCCCTGGCACAGGTTGCCCAGAGAAGCTGTGGATGCCCCATCCCTGGAAGTGTTCAAGGCCAGGTTGGATGAGGCCTTGACCAACCTGGTGAAGTGGAAGGCATCCCTGCCTATGGCAAAGGGGGTTGAAACTAGATGATCTTTAATGTCCGTTCCAACTCATTCCATTTCATTCTATGAATTAACTGCTACACCACACTTTTCTGAAAGAAGCAATTGTTATTAATTTACCAATGGACTGACTGGACATGGGGCTGTGGTAGAACAGGAGAAAAGGTGTTACTTTCATCCTCTGTGTGCTCAGAAGAATTTTGTTCAAAACATCATTCAGTGCAGTCCAGTGGGCAGCCCAGTTCCATGCAGCCTACTATCCCATGCTTTGGATGAAGAGCCATCTTTACCACACCCCCACTGGGGAGCATAGGGGGACCAGAGACAAGCCTCTCACCACAAGTGCCTACCCAGGTCCCTGCCACCAGGCTGAGAGGCCAAATGACATCCCAGGCAGTGCCTGGGCGAGAGCAAGGTGGAGGCAGTTGCAAGCCCTGCTTCTGCAGCTCAGGGAGCAGCTCAGGATTCATAAGGTTAGCGGGGAGCAGGATCTGCAGCACAGTGGTGGGACACTTTGGAGAGCCTGTGTGAATCTGCACTCTCTGCTCTGGCCACAGCTCCACACCTGCCAGCCGAGGCACCAGTGCGAGCTCTTACCACCACTTGCCTACCTGTCCTAAAAGCTGGCATCCTTGGCACCAGTACCACTCTTTGTTGAGCTTGGCAATAAGCATGGGGCATGAACTGTTCTCAGCTGCTGTCCCACAGGGCTTTTACTAGCTGGGGATAATTTTTTGTGACTCAGGGAGGGCTGGTCTTGACAAGTGGTTTGATGCCAGAGCTATTAAAACTGATGCTACCTTTGGACTGAGACGAAAGACAAGGTGTTTGATGCTAGATGTGAAAGAACTTTATGCTGCCTGCAATGAGTGCCTCCAGCTTCATCCGCTGGTGAGTCACTTAGGAGTGTCTAATTCCATGACTCTTAGAAAACAAAACTTCACCAACCAGCTCTTCTGTTTAGAATGGTGTGAGGGAGAACTTAAGGGCTTGGTTCCCTGCAGCCTGGTGCAAAGCAGGGTCAGACCCTTCTCTTCAAATTTGATAGGGTTTTCTAGCAGGCTTGCCCTAGTGTAGAGATTTGGCAGCTTGCAGGAAAACTGAATGGAACATGTTGTTATGTCACTGGAAATCCTGGGTAAGGTATTCACTGGGCATTAGTCAGTAGAGCCCCTGTGCTTCATAGGTAGTGAATAATTTCTCGTATAGAGTGATGGATGCTGTGATAATACAATGCAGCATATTCTACTGGCCAGTACCAAAGTACTGTCATGAGATCAGTGATTCTGGGTTTGCATCTTTCCCTTTCTTGTTCCTCCCTTGCTATTCATATCTTCTGGCCCTGGAGAGCCTCTGCTCCTGATGCCCTCCTTTACCACCCCTGAGCTGAGGAGCCCCCCAGAGTGGGAGTGTCATCAAGGAGGGAGTGTAGGAAGAAGGATGAGCAAAAGAGAATTGCACCCCACTCTCCTCTTTTAGTTTCTGGTGCTCTTGGAGCTACTAGCTTGTCTCAGCCTTTGGATAATGGACTGGCAAGGGCACTGTGTGCACTGGGGAGAGGGGGTGAGGGCCAGTTTCAGCATAGCCTTGTTCAATTCCAGGTTCAGGGGAGGTTTTGAGGGACTAATGTAAATCCGATGGTCTAAGGGAGCTATTGAGGAGTTAGTGCAGGGAAACAAAGAGACCTAAAACCTCTGAACGCCATTGGCCTCACCCTGAAAGATTCTGAAGTACCATTATATGGTATTGTCACTGTGAGTGGTTCCAGTAACACCTTCTTTCTCCCAAAGAAGGAACTAAAATGAGGGCTTCTGCTCTAATTTCAAAGTGGATGCCCTGAACCAGAGTGCACCAAAACATACATTAGTCCCACTGATTCCCATCATGATCAGTGTAATGTCAATATTTTCTATTACCAGTGTGTTTCCATCATGCAGCAGTTAAATCTATTTCTACCGTGTTGGATATGCAGGGAAAGGAAATTTAAAAGAGCATTAGAAGAAGAACTAGTTAAGAAAATCAGCTAGCCTAATGCTGAGGTTCTCAGTTTTAAAAGCGGCAGTACATTCATCTAAAAGAGTGTTTTGTGGATGCTTTTCACTTTTTCTCACCCCATTGTATCATTCCATCACTACCCACTGGTAACTTGTTTTGTGCCTTCTTTGTAGCATCTTGCACTGAGTCTGGCCTCCAATGCCAAACGGCAACATTCCGGATTCATCTGTCTATGTCACTAAGTGTAGGATATGAATCTTTTCAGAAGTAAATTCTAGTGATGAAAAGGAGAAGATTCCTCTGCAGGAAACCATTAATTGCTTTAAGTGCCCTCCTAATCTACAGGATTTGAGTTAGAGTTCTGCTCTCCTCAGCCTGTGCCCTCACCATAGTATTGTCATGGTGCTGTGCTGTCCCTTGCAGGCACATGCTGTAGCCAGGAATGCAGGCAGAGTGAATCAGACTAAGTGAAGGAGTCTGTTTATGTACACTATTAACTAGTCCGGGCCAGTACTCAGATTATTTATTGTTATTAGCGTATCCAACCATTAGGATTTCTTGCCCTTGCTATGAAATGCATGTAGATACAGACTAGGTCCACAATCTGAGATTTGAGACCATAAAGCTGAATTTATTTCCTCCTTCCTCTTTATTTTCGTAAGTTAAAATAATTTATCTTGTCTCCGTAGGGCCAGGATTTCAACTGAAGGTTGAGAGACCCGATGCAATGTTCAGAGTTAGACCCAAAGAGGTCACATCTTGGGAACCATCTGGATGCTAGTCTTGTCCCTTTCCTCTGACTAAGCACTTTTCTGTGTCTCTGTTATCTCTCTGTTAAAACAGGATTATTCTGCTAAACCCCTTCAATACAGGGCTTTGGAAAAGGCTAGAGAAAACTCTTGAAATACTGATGGAAAAGCCATGGCAGTTTTCACTTTCTAGAAATGTCCATATATAGCTAAACTTAGGCAGTCTCCAAGTGGATTTATTTATTCAAACAGATTGCATGCTCCATGGCTTTCTCCAACAATACTCCTCTCCCCGGGTTTACATTCCCAGAGGCTGAAGCCTGAAAAATCGGTTTTGAAGATCATGTAGTGACATATCTTGGCCAAAAAGTAGAAGTCTCCCTGCCCTGGCTTTATGGCCTGTCTGTTGTCAGATCACCTAAAAGGAGCTGAATCCACCAGCATTGTTAGTGTTGCAGACTGGCAAGATGAGACTGGTAACATGCTTTGTGCAATGTGCACAGCGCACATGAGTAAGTGCACGTGCTGCTGGTGATATGCAGTCCTTTTTAGCACATTTCCCAGTATTTCTGTTGTTTAATGTATCTATTAATTTTCAGAGAAAAAGCAAGAGGCAGAGAAATATTGCCCTTTGTGAGGAACTTGAAGCATGGCATTATGTCACCTTTTCCTAGTCTCGTTGTAGCTTTGCCAGTAGAGCTACGAGACAGTTTGCAGCTCCTTGTTGCTGGCTGTTCATAGTCCTGCTGTCATCAGCAATGCTGCTAATCTGAGGGAGACTGCAGTTGCCAGAGTGCTTTGGTGAGCAGGGCAATTCCCCAGGGGTTTAGATGACATAGGGGTGTGTATGCTCCTCATGGTGGAGTGCCACAGAAATGCCATACTCAAAGTTTGTTACTTACCTGCCTCATACTCAGGATTGATGAAAATGCCTCTTCCTTGCCAGGGCTGCATGTGATGGGGTGTCTGACAGCAGCCTGACTTGCTCCTGCACAAAAGCCCTGCATGCATTTCTGCCCCCTGCAGCGAGTTGAGGATTGCCAAGTTCCCAGAAAAGGCCATTCTTCCTACCCTGACAGAGCAGGGCTTCAGCCCAGTACAGATCCCTTGGGGAGATCCTCTCTTTCTTCTGGCAGCTAGCCAATGACACTGATGCTTTTGTCCCTGTTCCCTTTTCCTCCCTGTGACTCTGGCTGGCCTCGTGCAACCTGTTCACCTGCTGTCTGAAATGACCTTTCTCCTGGGTGGTGTGTAGCTCTAGCTCTTTGTTTTTTTTCACGAGATGCTGCCCTTCTTCTGGAGTGGGAAACTCACTCATCAGCATCTGGATGAAGCGAGCGGAAAGCTGACCCACTGTTATGCCTCTCACTTGCAGAGTGACTGCCAGGTCTGGTGGCTTCCAGTTACCAAATGGCTTTCTTAGTGACTCCAAGAGTCTTTGCAAATTTGCCAATCCTGCTTCTGGGGCTGGGCAGAGACAAACATAGGCTGGGCTGCTCCACCAGCCCCAAGGCTCTGCTCTGTGCAGCTCTGTCCTTGCTGGCAGGACTAGCTCCTTCTCTCACTGTCAATACCAAGGTAAACCTCGAGCTGCTCTGGCATCGGCACTCAGCTGTTGCTGAGCAGAAAGCTCCGTGATGAGATTAGTGCCACTCGGACACAGCCCACGCCCAGTGGGCACCACTGGAGCCTCCCTGGGACCTGGCCTGGGGTACTGATCAGATCCAGGGCAGTAATATGAGGAGACAGGTTTTTTTGGGATGATTTCTCTCCCAGCGAGGGCATAGTTCCTCAATTTATCCCAATTAAAATAATAAATAAGGATGATTGATTGAACCAAAAATATCGTGAGTATTTGTTTAATCATAGAAATCAGCCTCAGCAGCAACATTTTGTAAACATGTGTCAAAAATAGGCTTCAGTCACCATGTTTGTGTATCACCATGGCCTGGATTGCACTTGGTCTCCTTCCAGGAACCCACTTGATATCCATGAAAGATTCCAACAGGGAGGGTATCCAGACTGTGCAGTGGCCACTGACATTGCTCATTTGACAAAAGGGATTCTTTTCTTCTCTGTTCAAATGAGGGAGATACATTTTATATTTATGGTCAGCAATAGCTGAAGAAATGTTCCCCTGTTCAGCTGTTACATGTGAGTATGAAGAATTCTTGCAAGAAGATGAAACTCAGCACCATGAAGCATTTGATTTTTAGATGGTGTGACTCGACCTAAATACCACCTTATAAACCATAAATAACCTGCTTAATAGCATTACAGTTCTTGTGGTATCATGTTCCCATAGCGTGGCTTCAGGGTCATGCTGGTTTATTTTTGTGGTCATCTGACTGGATGACTAAATTCTTTTTCAAGATCTGGTTTGTAGGTGAGTCTTGTGTTTCCTGATGATACCTCATACCCTGGGTCCCCAAACATGTTCTGAATAATCAGTAAAGGACAGAGGGAAATGAACCACAAAGTGGATAGAGGTGCCACCTACCATCTATCACATACATTATGGTCCTTTTGTGGCACGGTAGGAGCCAAATCCTACTGATGTACAGACTTCCTCCTGCAGGATTCTCATGGACCTCTCAGGAAGTGAATGCACCATACAAAGTCCATGAAGGACCAGGACCTCTGCATAACAACCTAATCTCACTTTTGGGGAGTGCATCTAGTAGTGGGAAGTGATTCAAGATGACTAATTAGGAGCACTTGCATCTCAGCTCTCAGTTTGCTCTCCTCTACCACATCTGAAGGTCATCTCAATAGTGAAGAATTCCAAAACTGGAAATTGGGAGTGATTCATGCTTGTCAGGTTTAAATGTGGGAGTTTCACGTTTTCAGGTGCAACTGCAGGTTTCTCTGCTGCTTTGAAGAGACTTGAAACAGACTCCTGAGGAAAAAAACCACATTGTCTTCATTCCCACTCCCACCTGAACAGGGGGAGTGCTGCTTAACCTGCTGAGTCCAAAGCATGAACTAGATTGAGAGGTGAGAAAATTATGTAAAGTGCCTGTGCTGGTGAAAGTCTGACAAAAGGAAACAACCCTGTTCTACTCAGAGAATGTGAAAGGTAAGAAAACAAGGCAGATAAAGTGATTTCATGTCAAAATTTTGTCATGAAAATGAATGGGACTTCATACCACTTTTACCGAGGGCTTTAAACTTCTAATCTCAGGGAATTTAATTTCTGTAAAACATGGTGGTAAGGACAGAAAGAAGGAAAACTCTTCACCAAGTGTTACACCATCAGTAGAGAATGAATACAGTGAGACTCAATAGTGATCCAATAAGGAAATCAATCCAGTGTGAGACATCACACCAGTGAGTGAAATGGGCTTTTAAGAAAAGCTATTTGTTTTGGATTTTGGCTTGGTTTTTGTTGAGGTTTTTTGTTGTTTTGGTGGTTTGGGTTTTTGTAATGTCTTCATGAGTACTTCTGTGTCCTTTAAATAGGCCACTCGTTCAAACAGACTTGACCTGACAGTGAAAGCAAGCCAGTGACTTTTCTTAGCTCAAGGTCTAAATGTTACCAAGAGATAAACTATTTATAAGCTTAGCACCCGACTATGTGCTAAATAGCTCTAGCTGATAAAGCTTTTGGTGCAAAATTATCACTCCAGATTAAGACTGGACTGGAAACCCAAAGACCTGAACTGCTAGAAAGGATTCAGGTAGGGTTTAAGATGCATTTTAAAAGATGTATTTAATGTATCTTCTCTAACAGTGTGTAATTCAGCAGGATTAGGGAGTTTGGTAATGATAGACAGGTCTTTCACCTGTATGTAAACAACACAACAGGGAATTTATTTAAAAGAAAATTACCTAAGTGTTTAAGTACGGCATTAAAACACAAATGGGTTTATCTACACCCAATGATCCTTCTGTGAGCTGGATCTATGTTTAACAGCCTCCACTGGATGGTGGCCCCCTCATTCCAAAATAAATATTCCCCTGACCCCAGTATACTTGTTATAAAAGCAAGAGGAGAAAATATCAAAGCTTGTTGGACTGATTTGCTTGTTTGGAGAAGCTGACAGAGCATAGTTGACCTTAGACTTGGTGGGGAGGGGGTCAGGGAGCAGGACTGTTTTCATTTTATAGTGTAATAAAAGTTTCAACATATCAAAACCCTCTTGCGTGGGGCTACAGGGGTCACAACCAATTTGCTGAAAAACACTGAGCTATAAAACAGTCTGGAGCCTCTTCTACTGCAGCCCTAATCCCCTAATAAAGAAGTGGAGATAATCAGGCTGTGTCATTCACAAAAGGGCAGAAGTAGAATTTCAGTGCTGTCTCCCATCCACATTGCTCCCATGCAAGCATGTGCTGTGGAGCCATTTCAGGGCAAGATTCACAGTCACCTGGAGCAAGGGAATCCAACCATAGTCAAAACCCAAGTCCTGGAGCCTGAGGATGTGCCTGTGCAGTCTGACAGAAGTGCTATGCAAGGCCATATATAGGTTGCAATTTGTCCAGGCAGTTTTCTTCAGGTTGGCCCCACATGAGTGTTGTATGGTTGTGTGGAGCCAGGAGAAAAACAGAACTAACAGCCAACGATGGAAATGGGAAACAAGGGGGTCAGGAGGCTCAGGGTGCTTATAGTCACTTTGAGTCCACTCTGTGCTTGCAGGGATAATGTGGTGTAGAAGTTCAAGCATCACTGCCCACTTCTGCAGGCTCAGCAGACCTAGTGCCTGTGGTAAATGGGTGGAGTTGCAGGTCTAAGAGCTTCCTGTGCAAGAGGTGTGCTTTAGACCCCACCTTCAAAAGCAAGCTCAGCAAGGCAGAAATGAACCACACACTCTGTGAATTCTTTCAGCAGCTTCATGTCATCTTGGTCCAACCCAACTCCTGAGTGGACATCATCAATTAATTGCGGTGATGCTGCTGAGCTGCACTGTGCAGTCCTGACTTACTCTCTTCCCAAGCACAGTGGTATTGGTAAGCTGAAGAACCCTGCCCCTTGTGTTGGTATCAGCTGGAGGAGTTGGTGCTCCTAGTTGCCAGCCATGAGGCAATGCAGATCCCAGGGTCAAACCGGGCTGCTGCTGTTACTGAAGGGATCTGTCTCTCTCACCCTCTAGCAGCCCCTTGACTGTGCTGACCAGGCACGGAGGCTCAACCCATGAAATGGGTCTGACTCGCTCCCTGCTGCTCCTGCCATCAGCTGCCAGGTGCACCCCAGCACAGCCCTGCACAGCTGATTGCTGGTAACCAGACCCAGCTCAGGAGCAAACCGAGCAGTGCCTGTTGCTGTTATTACAGTAAAGGAGACAACAGGTGCCTTTAGAGTAACATTGTCAGGCAATTGTCAGTTTTTCAGCAGGAAACCTTCATATACTTTGAATTTAGCAACAGCTGTTGCAGCTGTTGCAGCCTGCAAAGAAAATGGAGAAACACACAGACTATTCTAGAAGAGTTAGTTCAACCAGTAAGAATGAAAGATGTTGTTAAAGGGACCTTTTGGTGTCAAAGGAGCTTTTAATTGTGTTATGCCTCATGAAGAGTATTTCCGTGATGTTGAAGGAGTATATAAAACAACTATCCTTTGAGGGGGAAATGCAGCAGTTCTGACAGTTCAGCCTCCCAGTGGTCTGAAATAATGAGAATGCTAATAACCCTAATACTTAATAGTAGCAAGTACTAATGTCCTGTGGTACTAGCCATTTATGAGATCTACTCCCGAATACTGCATGCAGTGTGCCCAAAAGGCTGACTCGGACCACATAGGTGCAGTAGGGAGATCTGAGCAGAGCAGGGGAGCTGAGAGCCTGGCTGGAACAACGGGAACTTGGCTGGCTCACCGCTACTGAGAAAGTATCCCAGAGTGGATACCAGTGCTTTCTATAAATAAAGCAAGGGCATAACATCAGGGAGAATGGAGAGCCAGCTGAGCTAAAGGACAGAGTTGGCAGCGAAAGAAATAAAGGACCATGAGTCAATTAGAAAAAATCTTGTAATCAGTGGAAAGAGGTCTTGAACAATATATTACTAGGTGTAACAGGAGCCGGGAGCTGGGGATAGAGCCATGTTCAACACCATCCCTTTGCATCCTGTCCTTGCAAGTTACAGCCTCTTGAGAGCCCTCTAATGCTGGATGTGCCTAAATCACTTAGCACTCTCCCACAGGCATCAAGAGCCTCCCAGAAGCTGCAGGCCCTGTGTCACCACATGCCCAGCACTGCTCAGGATGAGCAGCTTCATTCACTGCTCATCCCTGAGCCCCATCAGAAGTGGCTGATCACCAGCTGTTGTCCTGGGGGTTAAACCTGGAGGGCTTCTCACTATGGTCAAGAGCCACTGTATTTAAATCATGACTAGAGAAGGGGAAGACGGTGCTCCATCACCCACATTTCTTAGAGAGCTGCTTTATTGATAAAAAGGCTAGATAACAGAGGTTAATCCCCACTGACTGCAGAAGGAACCTGAGCTCCCAAATTTCAAGTCCCTTTTGGGTTTAAATCAACATTTGTCTTGTCCAGCCCAGCAGTTCTTGCAGCCTCTTAATGTGCTTAACCCGTATGTCCTTGCTCCTTTTTGATGGGTCTCATTATATTCTGAATGAGGATTGTACAAAATGTTTACTAACAACAGCAGGGGACAAGACCTAAAGATGCAATGAGACCCTTTTACTACCTTGCTCCTATTACCAATACTGCTCTGTTGTGCTAATTCATTTTATTAAGTGAATAGAGGGAACAACAGAGATGCAGGAGGTTGGATGAGACCGGATGCAGTCAGAGGCAGCCCTGTATTACTGTCTGATACTGTGGCAGAGTGAGCTGAGCCCTACCTGATCCTCAATTTTTCAAGCTCTGCTATCAGTTTATTTTTCTCTCCTTCTGTCATTTCGTTCAATTCTATTTCTGCTTGGTAGTTTGTGCTGCCTCATTTCCTTTTCCCACTGTTAGTCTTAAAAAAAACTTATGAAAATTAAAATCTTGATTCTGGTGCAAGAGAAATGAAATGCTGCATTTAACAGGTGAATGAGGCACCTTCTTTTCTTTCAAAGATATTCCTAGGTACAGACTTTCTGTTGAGACACCCTTATTTAATTCTTTGGCCAAGTCATAAGCTGGATGATGCTGATGCAAATCAAAAGGGAATTGTTTGCATTTGTTGGTGTTATAATCATGTTAGTTAGAAGAGAAGAGGGCAGGATGCATCTACTTGTCTCTAGTACATTTGTCCTGAGCGTACTGAATGCAGTGATGGCTTGAAAGGATCTTAGAAAAATTCCGAATTAATGACAGGGGAAATCTAATATTCTGATTTTTATATAGATTGATTGGTTTCAGAAGCAATTACAGGACTTAGAAATCTTTATTTTATGAAGCAAGGTCATTTCAGTGTTTTTTGTTATTTCAACATATCTTTTAGGTTCCATATTAAGTTAAAATGGAAATGTAACGTGATATCTGATGTATTTCATTAGATTTTGCTTTTTAAATAAAGATTACACTGCATTTTGGAAACAGATCAAGAATTTGCTTCTGGAATCAGACCTTGCATGAGAAATACCAGCTTGCAGTGGGTTTTTTTTTCGTAATACAGATGAGCTCAGCTGGTCACAGCATGCTAAATAATGCCAAGGTTTTGGATTCTATATGGGCCATGCACTTAAGAGTTGGACTTGATGACCCTTGTGGGTCTCTTCCAACTCAGAATATTCTGTGATTCTTGACTATGATCCTGATAATAGCAATGATATGTGGTGCATTGTCATGGCAGACAACCACATAGCTCTGCTTGGTAGTGCATGGTAGCAAAGATGAGAAAGGGTTGTGTTGAGACAAAGAAAAGAGTCTCTTCCATTGCTCTGGCATCAGCAGTTTCAATGCCAAAGGGGTTTTGGTCTGAGTGTTTACAGAGGTGACTGTACATTGAGATGTTCTGCATATAAAATGAATGGATATTTTTATAAAAATATATATCCTTGTGGGTAGGGCTCCGTATGAGGACAAAGTGGACTAAATACAGACTGAGGGAATATAAAACACACCTGTCCAGCTTCCTGACAAGTTGGTGCAAAGATTATACTTTAGGATTGCACCCAGGGGCCAGGCAGCAAATACATGGCATCATATTGCACAATGGAGAAAGGTGAGGTTTCCAACAGGAGGATTCAACACAGAAATTACCAACATGTCAACCTTTGTATTGTACTTTGCTTTAACATCACTGTTTAACTCCAAAGATTTGAAATTTTACAAATCTGTGAGCCCAGGTCCTGACAGGCAAGATTGACATGTATTTATTCAGTGTGTGTATATATATGTATACATATAAATACATGTCTTGACATATAGTTCAGTGTGATGGTCTTTGGAATGGATCTTTCAGCATGGATGGGTGCTAAACAGCTCCTGAAGATTTTCTTCAAAAGAAACATTTTTCCCACCACTTCTGCAGAGATTAATTCAATGGGCATGACTGATGGAATACCTGAGAAAGTACCTGGTCTCACGGGGTTTACAAGAAGGAAAATGAGATATGGGTCCAGCTATAGATTTTCCACTGGGCACAGAATCTGTTCCAGGATTAGTGCTGTACAAAATGTCTTAGGTGATCTTTTGCATTTGATGTTTTTCATAGTTATAAAGTTTGGAAGTCTGGAATGTTTTATTACTGGGGATGAATGTCTTTGAAGGCAAACTGCAAGAGAATGGTCTTGAAATGTGCAAAACTAATGGGCATGTCTGGTATGCTGCTGATTCTTTTGAAGAGATAACTCTGTTGGAAAGAACTGCTGCCAACACACGTGGGAAGGACCGTGCCTCTCGAACCTTTTGCACCATTTTGAGAAGGCTGATGGACAAGTCAGCTCAAAGAAAGCAGCCAGGAAGTAGGTTTGTGCAGCAACTTAGAGCAGATCAATGCATGTATTTGCCACAGCTCTGTGCTGTGTAAATAGATACCACAGTGGTGGGCACATTACAGCTGAGGGATGGATTAGATGGACTCAATGCATGAGCAGCAGCTGCACATACTCAGTTTCCCAGATCTGTCCTAAGCTTTTCTGGGGCTGAGTCAACCAGTTGTGCACATATGTGTCCTATCATGCATGGTGTTGTTCTGTCTTTTCATTTTTATTGACTCCATATTATTTGCTATAAATTCTGATTTTGCAATGATGAATCACCTCACTGCCTTCTACAACCTCCCTTCCCCATGTTGCAAAACAGATTTAACTTCAGACAGTGCCTACTGACATCATCCCAGTTTGCTTTTCTGTTCTGGGATGCCACCCATAAATGTACAACACTAAGTTTACAGATAGAGTGTGCAGATAGAGGGCTTTATGTGTACAGGGAAGTTACTGCTTAGTCATTCTGCTGAGCAGAGAGGGGCTGCAGCCTGGCCAGAGCCTCAGACCCTGTTCCCCAGCAGTCTTAACCGTGTCCAGGCAGAGATGGTGGCCAGGTGATCACAAACCTCAAGGCCTACCCTGGCAAATATTTCTTTTGCGTGCAGAGATCTGCCAAGTCATGCTAACACACTTATTTGGGAAAACATCCCCTCCTTGCTGAGTGTAAGACCTTGCGGGGGAAGGGGAGAATTTTCAGCCTGAAAGCTTCTAAATCAACTGCAAAAAATTCAGTATAATCAGTTCTGAGGATGGCTTCAAAATACAAATGCTACAAATAGAATTGAAGGGCTGAGGTTAGAATTCTTTGATTTTTCAGAAGTTGTTTGGCTTTCTTGGTGCTGTTCTTTTTTCACACAGTTCCTAGCCCTCTCTTTGCATCTGTGGTGCAATTGTGCCTATTTACTGCAGCATGTGCAGAGGTACACAAATTTTATCTTTTTTTTTTTTTTTTAAAATCTTCCTCCCAGTGGAAGTTGTCTCAGCAGTATTTTGTTTAATTTGTACAGCAAAGTGTGTTTTTCCTGTATGAAACAAGCAAGAGGTGCAGAGTCCCATGCTTATATCTGGTTTATGACATTTTAGTTATCTGGAATAGTAGCTTTATTTCAGTGTAATTTCATTTGGTTCTCTGATATATTCACAATGTACTGCTAACCTTTCTGATGATCTTTTCCTGAGGAGGCTTAGCCAGTACAGAATTCTGATCCATGCACTCAAGATGGTAGAGAAACAGAAACAAATACTCCCTACATTAAACTCTTTTTCCTGCTTGCTGCAATTCAGCCTAGCCACCTGCAGAATGCACACCTGGTTTTTATATTTCATCGATGCCTGGCTTAGACAGGGTGGCGGACTCTGTGCATCCAGTCCTTTCAGGTTTATTTGCAATTGTGGATGTCAGTAAATTACCCTGAGCCCTACGGGATGAGCAAAGAGTTTTTTACTCACCTCCAAAAAGCTTGAAGTCTTATTGCCTGTTTCTTATCCAACATAGGGTATTGATCTCGAGCTCAAAAAGGAAAAGTGTTAATGGGTCATGACAACTTCATATTGCAAGTCAGTGTGCACCATTTGTGTGTCATGTTAATTCACAGATCTGAGGCACAGTTTCAAAAATCTCTTAGTGGAACATCTGCCTCTCCCTGAAGCGATCGTTGTGCTCCTTGGCCTAAGCACCACTTACTTTGGAAACAAGTAAGTACCGTTCCACTAAAATAATCAGGAAGGTACTGATTTATAGTACCTAGGGATCTGCTTGTTCTTTACATAAATAAAAGCAAAAATCTGTGTTCCCTGCCCTTGTTTGTCAGTTTTCCAGTAAGGACAGATGGAAATTGTCTGGAAGTGGAGTTTTAACTATATGAACAATTTCTTTATAGGAAGAAAGCTGGAGAAAGACCATATCTTCCACATTTATTTTCCCCAGCTATTCTCTTGCCACACTAATTTGTACCTGTAATGGCTATCTCAGGTAAAGGACTTCAGTCTTTACCTAAGTACAGCAGATTTCTAGTAAAATATCTATTCAGATGCACATATACATATGAAGAGAGAGAGTCCTTATTCATGTGTCTGTTGACAGAAGGTCAGAAGAAACAATAGTTTTTCATAAATAACAAAATATAATTACCCTAGGGAAAGAAAGGTTGGTAATGTCTGGTTGATCTATTATTTCTTTGTATATTTATGTGTGTTATTTCTAGTGTATTATGAGACCTTCAGGGGTTTTGGCTGATGGCTTTGTCCTCACTCCAGTGTGACTCCATCCTCTTCCCTGTTACAGAACCCATACACCTGAGCAAACCACTAAACAAATTTTAGTTTCTATGCTTTGTTACGCAGATGTGATGCAGAGCAGAAACAAACTGATCCTCAGGCCAAACATGTGGTATGGATTGTGATTACAAAGATCAGTAATGAGGACAACACCCTTCACTTATCCAGTGGTTTCTGGTAAATCCTTCTTTTTCCTCCTCTTTAAACAGTAAGAATAAAAACACTATGAAACACTCCGTCCCTCTTCTTATTCTAAGCAGTGAACCAATAACCACAGATGTTTCGTAGAACTGGTGAAATTTACACTATCAATCACTTTATTTTGAGATAGGAAGGAGTGTTTTGGTTCTTGCCAGGTACAAATGTGTCTCAAGCTCTGCTGCTGCCATGTGCTGCACAGGCTGCCCCAGCGAGTCTCCTGGCACATTCAATAAGAACTGCTGCCTAAAAAAGTGAAGTTTTGGTGCATGTATGAGGTTTCAGATTTTATTTTCTTTGGCTATATTTTAAAGCTGACCACAGTTTCCTGTGCAACCTGAGCTCCGTGTTTCCAGCATACCCCAGTGTCATTTCCGTGTGACTCAGATCTGGACTGGTGTTTGCAGCCTGGCTTTCCCCTCGGGCCTGACCCACAGTCAGGGAGTGAGATTCCTGCTCCTGGTGTTCCAAACACGTGTAGGTCTCCACTGGTACACAGCAAGAGGTTGTCAGCAGTTTGACAACAATAGCACAGGAATGTGCTCTGGGAGGCTCTGGGACTCGTTGCTTCAAAATGTCACGGAGATAAATAATTTAGCAAGATTCATATTTGGGTTCAGTGTTATATGAAAACAAGACTATTGAGGAGTAAATAATCAAAAAAATATTTGGAAAGGTTGCAATGTGCCAGGTTTTGAAGATTTAAATCAGTTGTCATGAACCAGCATGATGTCTCTGAGGAGAACTACTTATCCTGACCAAAGTTTCTTGCAAATGCTCCCAAACTACCATTGTTAGGGTCAGCCTATGGGGTCCACTTAAGCTGACCACTGACCTGATGGATTTTTAGGTGCCAAGCCACAGAAAGTAAGATAATATCAGAGGTTAATTGATGACACATAATAGTGACCACAACTGATTTGACAGACATGATGTACAATTGCAGCAGAGAAAGCCAAACCATTTTCATGAAAAATAGAATGTGCCAACCAAGAAATGACTCGGTCTTTGCAGCATTTCTGGGAAAATATCTTTGACATCCTGTGTACACCCACTTCACTCATAGATAGTGTGAATAGTTCAAGACACCTAATCTTGTCTCACAATCTCAGGTCAAAAGGAAATCACTCATTAAAGGGAAAAATGATGAACATTATTTAAGCACTTTTGAAAGGTGCTGTGCTGGCATATCTGTGCTTTGGTATCCAGAGATCAAGCACAAAGCAGATGGATGCATTTCCCTACACTGACATGGTGCTGTTCCTTGCTCTGGTCCCAAAGGACTGTCCCACCTGAGGCTGAGAGTTTTGGCTGAGGAGACCAGACAGTACCCACTGTAGCCCACGATGTGATTGATCATCCTGTCCCCAGACTGAGCCTGCCCAGGCTCCCACCAGCTCCTGGGCAACTGTCAAGTACCAGCCCCTTCCATCTGGGCTGGACCAGCTTTAGCCTAGTGACCCAGGCAACTGTCTCTATCCCACTTGTAGCACCTTGAAACAAAAACCCTCTCCTTGCTGAGCTGCCACAGGCACTCTCCCAGTGCTTGCTCAGCAGCCCTGCATGCTGCCCTGGTGCTTTCAGTGCACCCTGATAACCAGCTGATTTGCACAGCTGTTGGCCTCTCCATTTGGTGGTCAGCAGCATTCAGCATTTTGTCTCATCCTGGTGACCTGCCCTCTGCCAGGCTGTATCTCCAGGGTGGAGCTGGGGCCCTATAAGGATGTTTCCTCAGCAAGGAGCCCCGGAAACTGCCAGGTCCTGTAACAGGAGGAGAACTCAGCTGTGATGGCCATCACCCACGCATGGCTGAGGCACCTGCAGCCCCACCAAACAAGGCCTGGTTAAACCACCCTAAGCTGTCCTTATCAGCACAGTGGGTCTAGATAAAGGCCAAAGAACAGAAGAGTGGCTGCAGCTCCAATACAGAAAATACATTCCGCTTATTGTTACAGCTCTCAGTGACATCAGAGCAGCTTGGCTGAAGTTCAGCTCTCTACTCCAACCCTCATCTGTGCTGTTGTGCTGTTCTCATCTTATGCACAAAGGTGTTAAACAGATTTTCCATCTCACTTTGTGGTTTTGACACTTGTAAACCAGGCATGTTTTTTCTTGGAGCTATGATCTCCAAACATAGTTCAAGAAAGATAATGATGTTTAATTTGGAGATCTGGGTCTACCTGACTTGGCCACATCGATTGGTGTTATGTAGCCCATGTATGTAGCAAGCTACTTTTTCACTGTGAAAGAATCTGTCCTCTTGTAGGCTTAGGGTGGGAGTTTTAACAGCCATTTAACTCTGCTCTTAAGGAATGAGCGATCTCTCACTTCAGTGGGGAAAAAATTCTTCACAATTTCACTCTAATTTACTTATTCGCATCAATTTTGAAGACTATCTGGACTGTCATATTACTATGAAACAGCACTTACTACTTGAAAAAAAAAAAAGCCAGAACAGAAACAGGAAAATATATTTTCTGTCTTCTTGCTTTTAGTAACGTCTCTTTCCACAGTATGCTTGTGACTCTTACTATTGCACTATTGCACTGTCTGCTTAGCAGCTCAGTAGACAGAGTACAGAAGTCTGCTGAGTTAGGTAAGTGTACAGTTATTTTTAACTGAGTTGAACATTGCACGTTCATATGGCATGTTGTGCAACAGATATACACTGGTGTCATGACATTCTGTCCAGACATTTGTCCTAAATTTAGCTCTAAATTGAACCTGAGATGTCGGGCAAATAATTAAATGTCAGCCTTGTGAATCAAACCTGTTGCTTTGTGATTTGAACTTAAAGGAGGCGTAAACATCTGCTCTTCTCTTGTTGTGTGCTCAGTCAGTGCAGGACGAGGAAGCTTTCTACATGGCAAGATAAAGGACAGTTCATCTGACCAGGGCTTCAGGTACTGTATTTATTGCATAGGAATTTGACAGCACACAAACTCAGCACTGGGTAAATAGAGGTGATGGTGCAGTGTCCTTTAACACAGCCTATTCTGGAGCTTCTGCTGCTCTTGTCTGCACAGCAACCAACCATGTCCCAGGCCTGGCCAGCTCATGTCTGGGCCAGCATAGCAGGATCAGTGTGGAGGACTTGTCCTCTTGCTTTCAGTGTCTGAGCCCCATGACAGCAAACTCACTTCCAGCTGGGCTGGTCAGAAGCAACCTCCAGCATCCATCCCAAGCCAGGCTGGAGACCATCGTTCCAGAGCCCAACCCATGCACCCCTCCCTTGGAGCTGTGCACAGGAGGGTCCTGCTCTGCCTTGCTGCTCTGCTAGCACCTGCCTTAGCTTCACTCCAAGCATACAGGGAGCTGTAACTCCTTGAACTTCCTTGTAGTAAAAGTTATGGACATAACTGCAAGCGGCTGAATTTAGGTAGGGACATTTTTTTGTTTTTTAAGGTCTGTTTGTCTGTGGCAAGAGTAAAGCAAAGACAGATCCATATGCAGAAAGCCTTTCATGTTGTTGCAAGAAGGGAAGGAGAGAAATGCAATAGGTCTTACTGCATACAGCAGGCACGTCGTTAGAAACAAATCAGTCCAAAAGGAATTAGAGGGTACCACAGAAAAGCTTCTAGAGAGATTTGTTAATAACCTATCCTAAGAGACTGAATGGAGAGGTAAACGGCCATTGCACATATCCTTTTTTAAAGGCCTCCTTTAAAAAACCTGTGAAAGAGTTGTTTTCCATAAAAATTGGTTTCATCTTTCCATCGGTTTGGAGACACTGTTTTTCCCAGGACCTTTGCTATTCACAGCAGCTTGTGTCTCAGGTTGCCATTCTCATCCTCCTGCTCCCCTGCAGGAGCCTCAGAGTGCTGGGATTGCAGCAATATCTCTGAATTTTGTGTATTTTGTAAAGGTCAAGGTAAAGGCGAGCCCTTCATTAGAATTCTTACTAACATACATTATAACATAAGATAAATGATATTTGCACAGCAAAGAGAACTAAATGATAATGTTTATGATTTCCCTCTTCCTCCAAGGAACATGTAGTTGTTTATATAGTCTTTGGGTTGTGTTCACTTCATATTAGATTTTCATGTTCCCTCTGACTGATTCCTCTTTCAGGTTGAGTCAGTGGATGTGACCTTATGGTGACATTTGCAGAGTGGCATTGACTGTAGTATCTGCACACTCTTACAAAGCTCACTGGCAGCGCTGAGTCATTGGATACCTGAGATGGGTCTTAGGACCTGGATACTGGGTGTGCTCATGTCATATTTCCAGAGGAGTGAGGACTTCATTTTGATTGGGTTTGAAAGAGAATAATTTTCTGTGAGGACCCACTGTGCAGAGGTGGAAGTCATACACTGCACCAAAGGCCACCCTGACTCAGGGTGTGTATCAGCAGCCATTGCAGTGGGATAAATTCCTCCTGAAAGGGGAATTATAATCTTGGTAGAGTGATCTCAAAACAGCTGCATCCTTCCAGCAAAGAAGTATTTCGGCAGCAAAGTTAGTGTTAGTAAGGAATAGCGTATATCATATTCATTACCCCTGGGCATGCGTGATGTCCTGCATCTTCTCCCATACAAGTGCCTCTGGCTCCTTGCCTCTCTCAGGGTATTGTGGCCAAAGCAATCATTAGTTCTTGCAAAAGAAATTGAAACCATCTTCTCTTGTGGGAGTTTCTCTATTCTTGTTATTTTAACGTGGGTTGTGTAGCAGGAGGCACAGGAGAGGTGCTTGTGGTTCTGGTGTTCACATTTAATCTTTGGGACTGTCTGATGGAAGCACAGCATGGCAACACTGAATGCAAAGCTCTGCTCACTGGATATGATGGTAAAGGATGTTTACTGCAGCTCTATGCTCTCAGGGAAATATGCCACTCAAAATACCTTGCTGTCTTTCTGCAGTAAAAACGTCCAGACCAGATCTAAGTAACAAGACAACAGTTACAGGTAATTGGTGCACAAAGAGATGTGCTGTCCAGAGGCAAAGTATTATGAGGATTTTCTGTCCAGGAACTGTTACTGTCAGAACTAGTCAGTATTTTCTTCCTTTCAGAACAGCCACACATGTGCCAAGTGTTTTGATGCAGTAGAGTTAGTCACCTTTGGTAGATACAGGCTATGGAATACGATTTGTGTTAATGTCCATTCTCACCTGCACTTCATCACGTGAAGGCACATCTGTAGCAGCTCTGCACACAGAATGAGTCAGTAACCCGCTCACTGGTCTCCTGGGATGCACAAATGAACTTTATTTTTTCCTCCAGCCTCAGCTGCCATATTCAGCTGTGTAGCTTAGTAGAGCTGAAGAGCTTAGTAGTGATGAAGGGCTACTTAATTCAACTAATGGAAGTAGAGACTAAGGAAAGAAATTTTATATTTGCTTTCCTAACCTGGATTCTGCTGGGTATTTTGAGGAAATATGAAGAAGAAAACAATCTTGCTGATTATTTTGCCATTTGTTTTCACATGGTCATTCTCTTTTCTCCTCCCAGATTCAAATCTCTTTTACTGTGCCCCGTTTGTGAGACCCTAGCTGACACCCCCATCAGCATGAGTTGGCCATTTCCATCGCTTCTATTTAGAGAAAGTGAATGGATCTAACATACAGTGTCTGAGTTTGAAATGTCCCAGAAAACAGTGTAAATGTACATATTTGTTTTTGCAGGTGACATTTGTAATCTATTGAAATGTCTCAGGGTTAAGCTGAAAATGCCAATCTGTAACTTTGCATGCCCCAGGGGAAATATCAGCCAATCTGATGTAATGCTAATAAATCATGATTGTTATTATTATGCTTTGGATGTGTTGTAATAAAGCCACAATATTGTTTTATTGGGAAAAAAAATCAACCCCCAAACGTATGATTTCATTTCTGTGTAGTATTGTTTCTGTAATTAAAATTCAAACTTATATGAGGTCTTCCTCTGAGGATTTCACAGATACTAATTAAATAAGGTCTTATTCAGCAGTCCCTATCCATATAAGTAGTCCCGTTGGCTTCCCATCTGCAAGGAATTTTGGACTGTTCTCTGAAGTTTATGCATTTGATTATTTCCACTTCACTAATGTAGAAAATTATACACAGAGGAGTTAAATGATTTACTCAAGACAAAAGGGAGAGTTAATGGTATCTGAAAATAGATCTGAAGCAGAGTCCCGTGCTTTTATTGGAAAATGGTGCATCAGCATTCAGAGCAGCTTCAAATACATCAAGGGTGCACAGAGCTCTGCAAGGAAGCCCAGGAACGTGAGAGGGAAAGGAATTGCAGTGCATTTTCTGTGAATGGCGTGGGGAGCCACCTGCAATGTTCACAGCCGTTGGGACCTTGAGCCCCAGTGTCTCTGTCATAATCAAACAGGCCATCCTGGAAGACTCAGACAGCTTTGCCTTTGCAAGATATGAATCTGCATGACAGTATCAGCAATTTTTCTTGAGTTCACGGGTGAGAGATTGCCAAAAAGCAAGCAGAAGGGTTAAATGTGGGAGATACTCTTGGTTTTAAGCCAAGGCTAGTTACAATCTTGAAATAGTATCAAGGGAAAAAGCACTGGGTGTTGTTTAAAAGTCACAGAGGGTTGGCTGACATCTTGTCAAGGGCGTAAGAGTTTCTCACACTCATGGTGATGACATCCAGGGCTCCTTTATCTGTCACAGTTACTGCTGAATGACCTTAACTTTGGACAAAACAGTCCTAGCACTAGATATGAGGGGCAGATAGCTTTTCAGACGGCAGGGAAGAAAGATGTGCCGTGTACTCACCATCATGTCATGCTGGAGTGAGATGGATTCAGGAGCAAGCATGGAGAGGGAATGATGCTGGTCCTGAAAGACTAAAACCAAAGCAGCTGAGCTGAAAGGAATCACGTATTAGTGGATGATATGGTCTTGCTACATTTTTTCCCTTCAAGACTGTTCTTGCTAAGCCTTAGATGGGGGTGTTCATGCCTTGACAGGGTGCCTACAGTGAACCTGAGCCTCCACAAGGTACTCAGAAAGGATTCCAGACCTACTTCTGTCTGGGCTTTATTCTCTGTATATGCAATGTTTTGCCATGGGAGTGAGTGAAACAGGAGCTGAAGGAAAATGCATAGGCATAATTTTGATATCCTATTATAGTTTTCATTCATTCATTGTATTAGCTGGACAAACACATGGAAACCTTCCCAAAATGAGTATTATTATTCCTATGATCCGGATGATCCAAGCGTCAGTTCTCCTATATGTGCCCGACTCTTTTCTTCTAACTCATCCCCAGATCAGTGCTATCTCCTCCTTGGCCAGCTTGCCCTCTTCCAGATGTAGGGAAGAAGGGTACCACTTCACATTTTTGGCCTTGAGGAGTCTGAGAGAGAACCTATTGCTCACATTTAGATGGTATAGGAGCAGTCCTTTTCCACTAGTAAGCTCTTAAAAATACTACTTGGAACAGGTTCACAAGTGCTGTTGTCATCTTTTGGAATCCTGAAGTCTCAAACTTGCAGCCTTAAAAATTTATGAACAACTCTAACACATCAGTAAATACCCATGTAATGTTTGGCTGTTTCGTTTAATAAGCATCAGCTAAAACAAAAGTAAATGGAGATCACTTCTCCCCGAGCAAATAAAACTCTCCAGGACAGCATATTTTACTTCAAAATTATATGGCAATTTCTTTTCTTCTTTAGGTTCCAGAAACATATCCATATATGGTCTACTAGTCAGGGACAATAAATAATGATGTAATAGAAAGGTCAACTTTGTGTCATTTAGCTACAGGATGTTGATGAAGTGAAGTTCTTCAGATAATGCAACGAAGAAGAACTTTAGGACTGGTACAAGTTTCTGCTGTGCATCTTCAAACAGGAAATCTGAGATTGGGAACAACTTATATTTTGGCTTGTATTCGCTGATCATGGGGTGATCCAGAAATAAACTCCAGGCTTCAAAGCGAGCGTGTTTCAAAGCTGTCCTGCAGTTGATCGAAACATCCAGGCAAAGCAGGGAGACAAATACCAGCGAGGATTTTCTGAATTAAGACTTAACCAAGGAGATAAACCATTTCAACACTATTATTACCCTTTTATTTCAGAACAAAAAGGTAATGCAAATATGCATGTTTTGAACTTATTTAGTACTTTCAATCTCTCGGTTCATTATGTCTATGCAAATATTTATTCCTACAGCAATTTGTAACCTAACACCCTAACACAGTCTTGGGAGCTTTGTGATTTCCTTTTGTTTGTTTTGGGCTTTGGGTTTTTTTCAAATATGCCATTAAACACTGTCTGGTGTTAAGCAGAACAGTAGCTCTGTCATTTCCTTATTCTTTTACTGGCAGGTGACGCTTGTATCTTTGTCCCTAGAATATCTTGCTCAGAAATCCGTGCTGTAGCTACAACATACTAAGGTAGAATGTAGCATGCAAGGCACAGTGTGAAGGAGAAAAATGACATCAGCAAATAATTTCTTTAATTTCTTAATTTCTAGTCGGTTTGACATGAAGCTAATATTGCACTGATTGCCGTGTGAATGAATATGTTCTGAGAAGAAATAAAAGCTTGCAGGTGTATGATTTCCAGTAAAGAATTTGCGCAGAATCGTGATTTGGTGGCATCAGGGCATATGCCATGCTGATAGGTGACCTGTTTTGACAGCTGGGTCTGAAAAAGGGGATTTGTTTGCTCAGAGGATTCCTTTGGGAAGCCTGGCTTTGCTCCTTCAGCACTGGGCTAGAATTTGAGTGGTTTGCATAAGCTGTCACTACAAAGAATCCTTTGCTTGCTGCTGCAGCCGGACAGCGTGAGGTGTCATCCTTCTGATGTCTCAGCTCTGGCAGATCTGATGGGCACTGAAATATTTCTGGTTCAAAAAAATCATTTGCTTCCTTGCAATAGTTATCCAATATAACACCCTTGGAAAACTGCAAAAGTTTGTCATGAAACTGACCTAAAATGCAGCAAAAATGTGAGCCCTTTAAGTGCGGCAAGTTGGTCTGGTTCCCATTGCCCACGGAAGATCTGTCCTGAAAGGTGCCACAGTAAGAACAGTAGAGGCTCAGTTTGCTGTGAAGACATCCAGCCGTGTTTTCCTTCCCCCATGTGTGCTCCTGCTGCTTTCAGAAGTAAAGACAAACACGTGGAAAGGCAAATACGGATCTGCAGGAGCAGGGGCTCAACCGTTCCTTGCAAAAGGCAAAATGATGAAGCTGCTCCTCTTTTCTCTCTTTTGCAGCCTCCAAAGACTTGGTTATGTTTTTACAAACGTGGTTTATTGCACCCTGAGCCATAAATAACAAGGTTCTGTATTCAGTTACAAGCTGACTGGGATAAACTCAGCGCAAAGGCAGGCAAAGTCTGGCTCTGCTCCCTTAATGACCTTGTCACTCACCTGCCATCCTTCTCTGACAGAAATAAGTAATTCTGCTAATTCTGCTGCCTGGGATCTATTGAGGGGGACAGGCAGCCTCGCTAAGCTTTTCTTTAAAGAAGTGCTATCAACGGGGACCAGTTGTTTCAGATGCTAATGGCATTGAATTGCACGGTTCTGCATGTTCAAAGCCAGCCGTAATCCTTGTTTATTTTGTTGCATCAGGGATCAGAGGCCTATTCTCCTAATCACTCTATGTTGACAGAGCTTGTAGTCCGAATGTAATAACAACCTAATTGTGTTTGTCTCTGGCTTTTGCCATCATGTAGGTGATTAGTAGTAGTCCCCCTTGTGAGCAGTACCTTTGGTTTTGGAGATCTACCAGGTACAGCTACTCATCAACACAGGTTAGAAGGTCGCAGCACGGTCCTTGCACAAGTATTTTATTTCCAGCCTTACCTTCTGGTCACTGGATGCAGCTAAGTTGCCTCTGTATGGCACAGGCCTGATTACTACATCTGAATTTTAAAACTCTCACTCAAATCAGGATGGCAAAATTAAAATCAGGATCAGACTCCATGTGGAAATGGTGGTAAGTTTAGATTACAGAAGATCTTGTCAGACTGAGCTACTAAATGGCAGCACAGACAGCAGAATACCAAGACATGTCTCTGCCAAGAGAGATCACTGGTGAAGCCACCCAGACCTGAAAGCAAAGCACTCTCTAAGGAATAATAAGGGCACTACACCCACAGCTTTAAAAATCAGGTTCTGCTGTCCCAGTAGATGCTGTGTGCTACCTGTGTGTGAGGATGGGCTCTTGGGCTGCCAGAGAAATGCAGAGTACAGCCAAATGTTAAAATATTCCCCCAAAACTTAAAGTTAGGATGAAGAATAAACCCAGCATTTAACTTTTAAATCTAAATCCAGTACTTTAAACCTACAGTAAGCCAGCTTGGAGCAAGGAAATAGATTCAAACTGCATTTAGAAAGACCACTTTGGCCAGATCTTACTAATCTAAACTAGTTCAAGCTTTTCTAGCAACAAAGATTGATTTTTTTTTTTCACACCCTCATTGCAGAGGGTGGAAAATATTTAGCTTATAGCACCTTAGCCTAGTGAGCTGTCATAAGTCTGGGGTTGGCAGTTCACTGATGGCCTCAGCTGAGGTAAACTTAGCCCTGCTGTGTCAGCTGAGCAAGGGCACTGCCAGGTGATGCCACTGAGCTTGGCCTCAGGGAAGGAAGGGTAAACTGAATCAGGCTATGGTGCATCAGCCTCCAGTCAAGGGCATGTGCTCACTGCAGCTCAGCTGGCTCACTGGGCTTCTTACAGACATAACTCAGACCAGTGCCCCTGTCCTGTGGTCCTGCAGCTTCAAACAAAAGCATCCTCAGGTGGAAGGGGAGGGTGGTGGCTCTGCCGTGCTCCATCCTGCAGGGGGCTGTAGGGAGAAGGCATGTGCCCTGCCTCCTGCCAAACTCAGTCACAGCACACAGGCAAGCTGCACACACACACTTGTCTGAGCAAGTGGAGATGGGGGGGAATGCAGGGACAGCTTCAAGCCCAACTAGAACACTCTCTGCAGGGGTTCAGGGCAGCCAAGGCTGTCCCTGGCTCTCAGTAAGGACCCAAAAGCTCCTGCAGCCCCAGGATGTGACCCACAAACCTTCAACATGTTTGTGCAGTGCGATGAGTAGAACTGAAAGCTTTCTCTGTTTTGAGCCCTATGAAGTTTCTCCCTGCAGGATGACTCAGTGATGGGAGCTGCAGCCAACACTGTTGTTTCTGCACTCTATGGAACTCCTGTCAAAATATTTAGATTAGTGAGGCTCACCAACATGCAGGAGAGGTTCTCCCTTTTCTCTGCGAGTGGGTTGGACCCGGTCAACCCCTACAAAGGATAAGAGGATGAAATAGGAGTGATCCCCACAAATTTAAAATCTTCCCTTTTGCTCCCTTTGCCTTTAGAATGTGTGAAACAAAAGGAGGGAGGGGAAGAAGGTCCAGAAGCGGCCTTTATACCTAGATCCATTTGGGATGTGGTGAAGTAGCTAAATCAGTTAGCACCTCTGATCCAGGGTGTGGAGTCATGTTGGCAGAGGTCTCCTGTACAGTCCTTAAAGCCCAGGCTGCCACAGAAGGCACTGCAACACCCAGCTCAGAAGCACAGCAGGGATGGATTCACTGCCATAAGGATGCTGGCAATGGGACTGGGGAGGGTGCAGGGGAGGGATCTGTGTCCCAGGCTGCACTGGTGTGGGTTGCCCTCAGAGAGGAGCAGTTTCATCTCCATTCTTGCCTTCTCCAAGGATTCACTGTGCATCACCTCCATTAGGAGCTTAAGATCAGATCCTGCCCTCTCTGCTGACGGGTTTGTTTAGGTTTCTGAGTCACCACTGGGGCCAGGTCCCTACATTCAGGCATTGCAGTGCTGGATGCTGCAGACAAGCCTTCCAGCTCCAGCCCGTGGATTCCACACATCTGCAGCTCCCCAGCTACTACGTGAGTTCCTAGGCTGAGCGACTATGTAAGTACTGTCCAGCATGCCAGGGGCTGAGAAAGCCAGACAGCAGCAGAAGCTGCTGGACAAACGAAGCTGTCTCACGGTTCTTAGCCAGCTGCTGGCTGGAGAGCAGCCAAAGGCAGGTACCAGAGCAGCGGGGGCACAGGGAGGCTATCAGCGCTGTGACACCTGGGCTTGGATCTTTGGGACAGCGAGGGTCACAGCAGCACTGAGGCACCCACTGGAGAAGGGAAGCAACAGCAGCCATGAGAGATCTGGATGAAAATAAAGAGAAAAAAAAGAGAGAGAGAAAAAAAACCCACCAAAATTGGGTTGCATTATTTACAGCAATTGAAGGTTTTATTTTGGCATTTTTCATGGCTGTAAAATACATCCTTTGTTGTTAAAAGTCATAATTTCAATCTGAAATCTGCTGGGCTTCCCTTTACCCTGAAGTCTTCCTACTTCTTCTGGAATGGGTTTAGAGCCTGAGGTGGCTGTTGGTATGGGAGATATCGCCATGTCTGAAGTGAAAACCCTAAATCCAAGATTTTAAGTTACTTGATTGATTCAAGCTCTTGCAATTTCTTGAAACTGTTTTTGGGGAGCTTCCTTTTCCTCCAGGTAAGGAATATCTCTTGGCTGTGCACACAGCAGCAAGGCCTCCTACAGCAGGGCACTTTCCTGATGTGAGGCTTGTGGCCTTCCGGACGCCTCTGCCATCGGTGTCAGTGTGAGTGTCCAGGAAACCAGGCTGACCCGGGTAGCCGGGGGAGAGAGCAGCGGTACAGGGAAAGGGAGCTGACAGCTCCCCTGAGGCTCCTGCTGAGGCAGCTCCTGTGCAGTGGGAGGCTGGGTGGTTCTGCTGTCCTCATGCTCATGGCTCTGCCGGCTGGCCCAGATAAGTAGGACCCGATCCTGGGCAGAGCAGGGCTGTGTGGAGCTGGAGACCAACCCTGCTGTGGCATTGATGGGACAGGGACTGGCAGCCACAGGGTGGGGGCAGGCAGCTTTTTTGGCAACCCCACTGGTACATTCAGGCAGCCCCTCACCTCTCTGCACCTGGGGGACATGCCTCCACAGTCCCCTCCTGCTAGGTCCCTGTCCTCCTCTGTCACATCCATGTCCTCCTGAGCAGCTTGTTCCCATTGCTCCTCATCCCAGTGCTCCCCATTATTTTGCACAGCTCTCACTCAGTGCTTATAAAATCAAACCTATTCCGCACTGGCTGTTATCTTCTTAAAAGAGGCAAGCTTTTCCACCTCCTCCCATAAAATAAACCCTTGGCTCTTGAACACTGATGGCCAGAGTGCTCTCTGGCATCCGAATGAGATCCTGCTAGAGCATTATACCATTCATGGCATTAGTACTTCCCTATCACTGCTGGAAATTCTGCAGGATCTTGGATTATCTTTGCCTTTTAGAGTCCTGCGGTGGTGGTTCACAGTCATTCTGTGATTGCTGAGTGTGCCCAATTCCCCCTTCTCTCATTTCCATCTCACTCATGACCTTGAACTTTGTTCTGTGAAAATGCGAAAAATCAGAAGTGAAACAGAGCAGTGGGCTGCTGCTCTCCTCGCTGACTGAAACAGTCACTTCAAAGCATAGCTTTGCATGTTGCTTGAGAGATCTCCAGATAAGGCGGAAACAAAGCCTCTTTGCACTTCATGGTGGAGAACCTGTCCTTACAGAAAAACAGCAGAGACAAACCTCTTCCCTTAATTTCCTTCAATTACAGCAAGAAATAAAACCAATAAAAAGAGGCATCCATTGGTCTTCTCCTAAATAAAATTCAAAAATGAATCTCTTTAACCATAAGGGGATTTACTTTACCTATTTTTCTCTTGAGATGTGGTAACCAGAATAAGCAGATAAAAACTTGCCTTGCTTGCAGCAACTCCCCCTTTTTTAAACACCAGCTAAACCAGTTATTTCTGTGTAATTGAAAGGAGTTAGTTCAGTAAGTTTACACGCAGATTTTAGCTGATAATGTTCTCTCCCTGGTGAAGGATTTCTGAAGGGTTTTCTAGCCAGCCTAATTAAGAGGCAGACCTGAATGACAGCACACAATTGTTGAGTTTTTTCCAGATTTTGATGATCACAATCTCCTTTTACAGGAAAGCAAAGAATTATAAAAATGGCTACGACAGCAACAAACACTCAAAGACAAACGATAGGCTGCGAGGAGTACAGTCTGTACAGCAGCCTGAGCGAAGATGAGCTTATAAAGATGGCCATCCAGCAGAGCTTGGAAGAGGACCCAGCAGGTCAGCCAGCTGCCCAGAGCCCCCAGAAGTCTATGGCGGCCCGTGCTGGTGAGGTGGCTGCCTCGAGCCATGCCAGCCCCCACAACCCTCCCTACCGCATCTACCCCTGGCAAAGGTAAGCGAGTGCCAGCCCAAGCTGTTCCCCCAGGGAGCCCTGCCCAGGAAAGGAAAACAGGCTCCCTGTCAGTGCACGTGCTCTCTAATTAGCTTTGCCAGGTGGCTCCTCTGGGAGTCTGTCATTAGTGTCAAAGCCGGAGACTGCTATAAATCCAGTGAGGTCAACAATTTATGTGCTCGCAGCGAGAGGAGAATCTGCTTGATGTTGTCTGTTTTAAACAACAAATAAAACAAATAAAGGGGCACAGCCACAAGCTTTCCTGAACAACAGAAGCCCTCCCAAGGCCAGCTGCTCCTTTCCCCCCACCACTGTATGCCAAGCTTAGCTTTTGCCAGAGAGGGAGCAAAGCATTTGTTATGGGAAAACATAAGAGGGGCACAAAAAATAGGTATATAAAACAGTGTGAGCTGACTCCCTGTTAAATACTTCAGTTTTTAAAGGATGTGGTTATTTCAGATCAGTCTGACTTCAAGCATGCCACTCTTAGCCAAGAGCAGCTCCAGACACCAAATCGTAGCAGCATCCCCCTCCCCTTCAATGCCAAGCTGTGGTCACAGAGACCTGCTGACAGCTTCAAACCCGGATATTGTTCCCCTTTCATTTTATAAAAGACAGATTTCTCAAGGGGGATGGGAATAGATTCCAAAGTCACCTCCAAAGCAAGGAAAAATATCCTTTTAATCTTTGAAGTTACTTTAGTTTTCCCCTTTTTAATAAACTGAGAGCTACTGAAGTTCTGTTCCTCCTCCTTTTTCATAACTCCACCACCCTCTGATGCCTTGCTCATTACCACCTGTGGTTGTTTGGTTTCCAAGGTTGGGAAGCTGGGGACAATTTGATGAGCAGCAAGCATGTGCATAGCTGTGGAATCGGGATGCTGTGCAGCCAGCAGTCCTGCTCCCAAAGGCTGTGGTTTCTCGATGTGGTTACTGTGCACTTGTGCAGTCAGCTCTCCCGTAGAGACCTGATGCAGGGGAGAATAAGGGCTTCCCTGGCCATTTGGTCCTGTCCTTGTTGGAGGTCCTTCAACACCTACTATTTTGGCAAACAGCAGCATTAGCAGTTCTGTGCATTAACCTGTCCTGCCTCAGCCCAGCAGTGTTCAACCTCTCATCAGAGGGAAAAGCTTTGGAGCTTGTAGCACCAAATCTGTAGCATTGCTGAACTCTTCTGCCACCTGGGAGAGCCGAGCTGGAAATGGAGCTGACATCCAGTGGCTCTGGGTCCTCCTCTGCCCCCACCCTGACCCACTTGCATGGCACTTCGGAGGTGATGAATGTCACCTCACCTCGCTTTGTGCCTGCTTCCTGTGTGGTGGTGGTGGTAGGGTTAACCACACTGTTGTCTTATATGGTCATTTGAATCCCCTGACGCTTCCTCAGAGGGCCAAAAATAAACTCGAGCCGAGTGAGCAGCTGAATCCAGTGCAGAGCAAGCCGTGGCCATCTGCTTTTATTCAAAGCCCTGACCGGCAGGCTTTCTCACTCCGTCTCTGTGGATGTGTGTCTCTGTCTCTGCCTCAGCATGACCTGTTTCTCCTATTCCGAGTACTTCTCCTTATTTCATTCTTGTCATCGCCACTCCAGATTGGCGGCCCAGCAGACAGGCCGTGCTCAGCCATCCAGCTCGGGGGCAGCCTGGGGGTTCAGGCGAAGGTACGACAGCAGCACATCCCAGTCCGTGTAAGTGTCTCCCTCTCCCTCTCCTGCTTTCCCCTGCGGTCAAAACAAGCCTTGCTACCCACTCTCTCCCTGAGACATCTCTTCTGGGTGGTGATGGTGCCCGGTGGGGGGAAATGGTGGTGTCCACCTGGAAGAGGTCTCACTGACACCTGCACCTCACCCTCTCTGCACTCCCATTCTTCCTTTCAACCTACCCGCTGCTCCAGATCATGCCCATGCTCTTGCAGGTGACCCACCTCAAATCTCCCTTGTTCTCTTCTCCCTCTTCATCTCTCTCCATCCCCCCGGTGCTCATGTCCTAGGGACTCTGGGTCAGTCAGAAGCTCTGAGGTGACAATGACAACAGGGAAGGGACAACTGCACTGTGATTAATTTATATAGGCTGGCTCACTTATCATCAGGATAGATGAGGCAGGCAGGTGCTGATAGTAACTGCATTGGTATTAAGCTCAGGGTTCAGCAATGGGAAAAAGTAGGGGGGAAAACGTATCACAGTATATCAACAAGATGAGAAAGTCCAGTCCTTCAAATAAGTATTTTGTAAATGCTTCCAAGATGTCATGCCTGTGCTGTCCAGCCATACCTGTGCTGTCCAGCCACACTGAGGAGGGCTTACTTGTCCAGGGAGGAAACTGGCTTGACTGCCTGATCCTCCTGGCCATGTTTCACTGTTGCCAGAGGCTGCAAATAAGCTTAGTTGAACACAGTCATGGATAAGAAAAGCAGACAGTGGCCCAAGCTCTGTCCCAGTGCCTGTGTGTAGCGGAAATGTCTGGACCATGACGGGTTTATTACACCTCTGTGAAGGGCAGAACAGATACATGCACCTGCCCTCAGCTATCAGATGACAAGAGGAAAGTGTTACAGTCAGCACTTCCCTGTGTCCTGCAGAAAAGAAATTCCCCACCTTTTCTATCTACCCAGTTCAAATCTTGTTTAATGCATCTTACAAGTCCCTCCCTGGAAGCACAGATGCAGTGACTACCCTTCCACCACTCTTCTTCCTTTCACCCCTCACCCAGCTTTACAGTCTCCCCTACCTCCCCCTGCACCCTGGCTGATCCATGCTCTGTTCCTGGCCCTCCACTGGCATTGCACTCCCTGACATTGTGAAAACCTCTTTCTGCTACGACATGAAGCCTGCCTTATTCCTGTCACCTGCCAGCTTCCCTTGGCCACACTGAAATCACATCCTCTGCCTAGGTGTTCTGCACTCCTTGCATGCCTCTCTGATACTCTGGGTGCAGCAGAAGACTTAAGGGCAGGCTGTTCTTCTATAGAGGTAGCTCAACAGAGTTCAGTCTACAAGAAGGCTGAGAAACTAGCCCTCCTCTGCTGCCAGGTAGAGAAAAAAATATAGCTGGGAAGTCCTAGGAGAGACTGTTTTACAGCCCTAGTCTCAGAGCTAGGCAAGGATGATATTTGGCTTCACCTGGGGAAGTGTTGTTCCTTCATCCTGCCTGCATCTCTCCAGGCTGTCAGGAAAAGAAGGAGCTTCTTGAACCTTTCCATGCTCCACTGAACCTCGTCTTCAGCACTCAGTATTGACCTCACCATACATCTCATCTGCAAGGAGTATTTATTATCTTGCCTACTGGTCTTTGAAATGCAGTAATTCTTTTGAGTTGCCTATAAGGTTAAGATTTCATCATATCTTCAGACTTCCTCCATAGTTTTAATACTTGTATTTTCTGTATCTGATGAAATCCAGGCAGCAGAATGTGGTGGGTTTTTATAATAGCCAACTATAAGCCAGGCAGAAAACAAGGATTTCACATGGAGATTCATTAAACTTTCTGTTCTGATCTGGATTTTCTTGGCTAAAGCATCTGCAGCCCGGTCCAGCAAACCCCCTCATCTTACTCAGGAATCATTTAAGGTCAAGGAACCCGACAGAAGTTTGCTTCATTCAACATCTGAGGGCTTAAGCAGAATAGTAACTGATTCTTCACACATTTTTAACCCTAGCATGGAATCGAGGTACCCTCCTGCTTTCCCTGAGGTCTCAGATAATGTGATTTACCTTGCATTTGCTGTGAGCTGGCCCCATGCGCAGACTCCAGCCATGGCCCACCTGGCATGCAGTAATTCTTTAAGCACCAGTAATTATATCATGTGCCCAAATCCTGAGGTCACAGCCCTACATGAGTAACATGAGCTTTTGCACAGAACAACAGATGGTTTCAGCAGCCTTGTGCCAGAGGTGTTGAAAGATGAAGATCCCCCACCTCCGCCTCCTCTCCCAGCCAAAAATGCCAATAGTTGCGGCCAGCAGACTTGAACAAAATGCTCAGTTTCAAACACCTGTAAAAAACCTATTATATGTACTCAATTAGGAATCTTAGGTTTAGTCCCCAGGATACTCTAAGCAGTATGGAGGTACAGCAGTGTCCCTGGGACATCCGGCCAGCAGTTACCAGGTCAGTTGATTCCTCCTGGAGGAATCCCCACAGCCTGGGAGGGCTGTGGCCGGGACAGCAGCTGCCTGTTCTAGCTGTTATCTTCTCAGGCAAAATGCCTGGCCTTGTGTCCCATATCTCTCCTCATTCCAGTGTTGCTATTTTTGTGACCCTACTGTCTTGAAATCGCTGCTTCCAGCTATAGAGAAGGAGCAAGGGGCACCAAGTACTATTTCTCCTGGGAAATGGCATCTTTTCTTATTCCCTGGCACAAGTCTTGAGACCACCTGTTCCACTCCAGGTCCTGAAAAGCAGCTTGGTGACTTCTTTCAGTGCTAATATCAGTGTTTATGGCATAGATTGTGTACCTTTGGGCAAACTGAAATTGGTGAGGCCTGTGTGAGTTTCAGACTGTTGGTCTGTCCAGCCCCTACAAGGCAATGGAGTTCGGTGCTGCTCCTGTAACTCCCACGAAGTGCAGAGGTTGCACAAGTATGCTGCTTTGTGAGGACTCCTGTGCTGACCTGCCCATATTTTTCCATCTCTGAGCTCACTCTGTTGTGGTATTTTCGACTTTCTTCCTGTCATAACTGGAGTTTCTGGTTGTTCCCATCATCATTGGCCTGCATGACCTCCATGACATGCTGTATTCCTGCCCTTGCAATGCTAATAGTCTGAGACATGCACCTCTCTCCTGCGTCTCTCTGGCTTCAGGACTGCAAGCTTTTCTCTGTAGAGCTAGTTCAAACCACAAATGCTCCACTGTTTTCTGCAACTTCTTGTTTTCTGTCTCTGAAACTATAGCCCACGTTTATTTTTTGCAAGTCCCCCTTAGAATTGGTAAAGTGCTTGTTCCTCTGTGGTGTTGGCTGAGCTGAACCTTAGTCATTTAGTGCACCACAGTAACAAAGCTGTGGCTGCCTTATCCCAGCACAGCTCAGATGGAGCCCAAGCAGGTGCCAACACTGGAAGGCACAGCCCACCAACATGCACAGAGCTGCTGCCCACCACGGGCAAGGGTCCTGCCTGCCTTGGCTGCCAGGTATGAGCTCCCCAGCTCCCTACCTCTGCCATGCTACCAGCAGCCTCAGAAGGGGTGGAAGGAGGGTGGCAGGTCCTGTTCAGGTACTGCTGACCTGGGGCACAGTGACTGTCAGGCAGTGTTGGGACTCCCGCTGTGTGGGGAGACTCACAGCAGCTGTCACTGCTGCTCTGCAGTAGGATTGGTGTGCCCAGGTCAGCCCTGCTCTGCAAACACTCAGAGAGCTTGGAGAAATGGGTTGCTGCCGGGAGTGTGTGGAATGCATGCTTGGCAGAGGGATCTGGGTAGGTGGATTTTTTTCAGTCCTCCTTGGATGAAGAAAGGAGAGCCAAGACCAACACCCCAGTGTTTACATGCTCTAACCAGAGCTCTCCCTTCTTCTTAAGTGGACTGGCTAAATTCTGAAAACAGGGTTGTGTGAGGAAATAGGAAGTATCTTCAAAATACAAGAGTAAGATTTATTGATAATTTCTGTTAAAGCTACCTGCAAATCAAATCTAAAAAATTCTTCAAGGATGAACAGGGGTAATTCTCTTCTAAGTTGATCTTATTTAAAAGATCTCATATGGAAGCATCATGCAACATGGGACAGCAAGGTGATTAAATTATCACAGTCATGGACACTCCGCAGTGTATAGAGCAATGTCAGAGCCAGCCTTCCACAACTCCCAACATCTAAAATATGTGTTGATGTCAGACATTAGTTATACCTACACTTTCCTTACACTCTGAGGAGAGAGATCAGTCCCTCCAGACAGTGATTCTTCTGATCTGCTGACAACGACAAAACTAAAGAAGACAAATTTTACCTTTACAGGCCCTATGGTGTCTCACTGTACAAATACTTGCTATATAGACTGCAGAGGTTCACTATTTTGGCCAAATAAAACAGTGATGTCACTGCAGAAAGCTTCTCAGTAATAAAGGAAGCAATAACCAAGTTTTAATCTTGTTTTAAAGAGAAATTGACCCTGTAGTGGCAGCAATCAAGGATGGAGATGAAAAAGCAGTATGCAACATGATGAAATCAGGAAAAAACCTTTCTGTACCTAATAAGGATGGCTGGATACCCCTCCACGAAGCTGCATACTATGGCCAAGTGGGCTGCCTGAGCCTGTTGCAAAAAGGTCAGTGAAGCTAAAATTAACTAATTACAAAGGGGAAAAGAAGAAAATAAATAAACTAAAAGGCCAAATTAGCAGTATTTTAATCCTGGCCTGGGGCTGTGTATGAAGCTTCTTTCCAACCTCCCTGCCTATATATTAATTTCGCTTTTTCTTGGAAAGTAGGTTTCCAGACTACAGCCTCTAAAAGTTAGGATATTTGGGAGAAAGTGATACAGGGTAGATCCTGCCAAGCCCTGGCTTTCTCATGCTGAGTCCTTGAAGCTGAGCTCTCTACTGTTGCGAGCTGCTCAGCTGCTGCAGCTGACAGGAAAAACGACACTTTCCCCTGGGGGAAGATCCAACCCAGCATCTCTTTGCTGGTGCTTGAAGGTGGTTAATTACTGTAGTTTGTTTTCAAACTGCTGCTGAAGAGCAGTTGCTCAACAACTTTCCGCATCATTAGTGGCCAAAGCTGAACATTTTAATCTAAACTGAAGACAGATTTAGATACTCAATCTGAGTTATAGTAACATTATAGTATATTCCTAACTTACATTGCTTATGGAAAAGGAAAAGAAATAAACAATAAAAAGTTACTTAAGCCCTCAAGAATTTCGAAGGGTGATGGTGCTGCAGATAATTGTGCACGATGTGCCACAGTGTCTCTGGGCTCACCATTCCTTCACAGCATACCCCGGCACCATCGACCAGCGCACCCTCAATGAGGAGACAGCTCTCTACCTGGCCACCAGCCGGGGCAACCTGGACTGCCTGCGCACCCTGCTGCAGGCTGGGGCTGAGCCCGACATCTCCAACAAGGCCAGAGAAACGCCGCTTTACAAAGGTGAGTAGCTGCTTTTCCAGGGATGCCGAGCTCTTCTGGCACCACCAAGGCAGAACTGCAGGATCACTTGGGATGAGGGGCTGAAAGTCAGTGATTAGCTCCTGTTTTCTACTTCCCTGTGGTAGTCCTCTATCTCCTATGTCTGACCTGCCATGCCACGGCCTTTTTTCTCATCTGCAACACAGACAGGAATGGAGGCTGTCCTGCAGGGTGCAGGCTGTGATGGGCTGCTGAGGGTGAGGGGTGAGATACTCAGTGGGACCCAAAGCACGGGCTGTCTGCACAATGTCCCAGATTTACAGAAAGCTGGGCAGTGAAGGACTATGTATGCTTTGCTAAACAGTAGGACCTAAGTAGTTAGATGTGCAAGTACAGTAACTGTAGACATGCCAGTGATTCATATACTGTGGGGGTCAGGCCCAGCTGTGTGCTGTAGGAGAGTCATAAAATTATAAACAATTCAGTGAGGTAGATAAAGTATTTAACACAGATATATTACTTTGCTGCTGGTTGGAGAGAACACTTTCTTCTTTTAGCAGACTAGCAATACATCCATGATATCACAAACATTCAGAGGAGATGATCTCTCACACTTTAATGTCCAACCCCTTTTGCTCCTGCCACGACAGTTTTTAGCACTCTAAAACATCAAAAACACATATTATTGGTTAAAACAGCAATCTTGCCGCCAGATTTGGATGCCTACCATTAGAGCTGCTTTTAAAATGCTTTTGTTTTAAAGTTCTGTCTTTTAGTTGACATGGAAAAAGTTGTTCAGCTGTGCATTAAACACACAGCAGTGGTTGTAGTAGTAGTAGTAGTGCTCATAGCAATAATAATCACAAAAACAATGATAGGAAAACACTCTTTAACCAGTGAAGAACTGTTAGTAAGAATGGGCTAGCCTTGATGTCGCATCTTCTAGTCTATCCTTCAACAACAACAACAAAAAGTAAAAAAAAATGTCATAACATAATAGTCATCCCTCATATGTAAGCAAAGTAAACTCTGCAGAGCTATGGATAGATAATTACAGAAATATCTAATTACATAGTTGCTTTCAGTATATGAGTGACACCTGTTTATGGGGGAGAACAAAATGGAGCTATCACAAGGGATGAATCAAAACCGAAAGATGACCTCTGTGAGAAAAAGACACTATTATTTCAAAGAAAAAATTAATTGCTATGAAATGTGCTGGCCTCTCTTCTGTACATTGTACAATAAATGCTAATTGGGGTTTTTCAATGTTGCCTCTCATCCTATGTACCTTTAGGTTGGAGTCCCACCATTAAGGTACATGGGAAGCCTCATGATTTCGGATTCAAAAAGCTATGGGATTAATTGGTAAAATAAAAATCAACAAAATTATTAAGAAACTATCTTTAGCTCAGGATGGTCCTGAACTATAAATTGTTTCAGGCTGAGAAAGGTGTTACTGACTCAAACAACTGTTGGTTTGAGGTTTTTTTGTTTTCTTGTCCATGGCAGTAAGACAAAGAGTCAGTTTGCACAGAATTTGGAAAGAAAGTGTTCAGGTCATGTGATTTCTGTAACACATTTGTTCCTCATAAATTATTTCCTGCACCTTATCACCTCACTGTGTCCCTGTGGTTTCCTGTTGGTACAAATGTGCTGGGCCGGATTCCCCCCAGTACCAGACTTGGCACAATCCCTGCACAAGACACTTAGCCAGGAGGTCCCAGTTGAAGACTGGCTTCACTGCCACATCCTTTCTGAGCCTCAGACAGTGTCACCTGGCAGCAGCCTTGGCCCTCATATACACCTAAATGGATCTTTGGTCTTACTATGGCCTACTTGTATTATATTGCCTTGGGCTACATGAAACGGATACACAACACCCAGAATATTTTCAAAAGCCTGTCCTAGACTCTTCCCTTTTTTCCAAAACAGCTTGTGAGCGCAAGAATGCAGAGGCTGCAAGACTTCTGGTGCAGTACAATGCAGATACCAACCATCGTTGCAATCGAGGCTGGACTGCTCTCCATGAGGCTGTCTCCCGGAATGACCTGGAGATTATTGATATCCTTGTGAAAGGAGGTGCCAAGATTGAGTCAGCAAATGCCTACGGAATCACTTCTTTATTTGTGGCAGCTGAGAGTGGGCAATTGGAAGCTTTGAGATACCTTGCAAGATGTGGTGAGTACGGTTACGCGCCTCTATTCATTTAATTCTTAATAATTCAGAGTTTCCCAGTAATTCTCCCTGGATCAGTTTTTCTGTCTCTGGAGGCCAGGCCTAGCCTGCAGAGGCACTAAAACTCTGTTGCTCCTGATGGTGGAACTGGGTAAGGTCTTTCACTGTGCATGAAGTACATGGTCTAGACACATGTGCTTCTTCAGCATTCATTCATGGTCACCTACTTTGGGAAGTAATGCAATGCTGTCTGACTGCATTTCCTAACAGCTTTCTAAACCCATATTGCTGCATACATGTAGCCTAAAATCCAGTCAGTCATAAAAGACAGCTGTAGGTGGTAATAGATGGCAGAAGTCGAACTTTAGCCAACCCCATCTGGTCAGGAACATGTGCAATGATGGGCAAGGTTAGCTGTCCTCCTCGTAATGTGCCCTCTGAAAACAGATAAAGTACTACTGTAGAGTTGATGGAGTCATCTGTAGAGTCTATATCAAATAGAAGCAGACTTACTCTCCCTATGTGTAAATATTCAAACATATAAACAGAGTGAATTTGAACTAATTTACACTAAACCTATCTTTTGCTGCTCCATTCATGTGAAACAGCTTTATAATAAGCGCAATATGAGGCATATTTTATTTTCTCAATGGACTAATATCTTCAATGTTGGTAAGATTTGGGTCCTGCACTTGCAAAACAAGAGCTTACCAGTGATGAAGATAAGAAAAACTTTTGAAAAACTTAGTATGATTAAGAAAGATAAGAGAGTTGGAAAACAAAAAATGTGTTCTGCCGCCTAGCTAGTCTTGTCAAGAGAGTTTTTTACGACCATTTAGTCCACCATGCTGCCTATGACTTAAGAAATTAAGCCAGAATGTGATTTGTGTTTCAAATTAGATAGATATTAAGATTTCCTTAAAGTTCAATTTTGAGAAAAATACACAAGAAAAAAATCCAATAAAACTGTCTAATTGTTTCAAGCCCTGGAAAACTCTTCTGAGAATCCCAGGAATTTTATCATTCATTGTTTATGATGAGGAATTTTCATCATAAAAAGCATTTCTTTCTCATCAGGAACATAGTCCTGTGTTACGTTTTGTCACTGTATTTCTCCTGATGTTTCCAGCTACATCTTCAAAGGGCCAAACACAACACAGATGTTTCAGCTTAGGGTGAAAGCCCAGGGAAATGTTCTCATTGGCAGGGAGTTTTCATGATCAAACAGAAGACTGATCAGTTTCTTTATTGGAGTTTAGAAGCAGAACTCCAGTGAACTGTCATTCCCATTTAGGACACACATAGAGCAGCCTTCCAGAGAACACCATGGTACAGTATATGACAGTCAAAATCCAGGCTTAAGGGCCTTAAATATCTACAACAGAAAAATCTAGATTCCAAATTGTTAATGCAAAAAAGTATTGTCTTGGTTTATACTTGCATGTTATTTATTAAGCCAAGTACACATTAGAGCTCAAGAAAAACTCCTAAATAATCTAGTAGTTTATTGATAATATTTATCCTTTTTTTAGTAAAACTTACCATTTGAAGCCTAACTCCAACCCTCATGAAGCAAAGAGATACGGCCTCAGGTGCTGAGTTTTGAAATGCAATATTCATTGATTAAGGCACACCCAAATAAAGCCTGTTTAGAATTGTTGATCAGCACCATGTAGATGTCATTTTATAGAGTATTATTTTAGCCTGGATACGTACTAAAATTAAAAAGTAGTATAAATACTATAAATGTACTTACAGTGTGAATATATAGAGTATAAACAATAAATATAAATAAATATATAGCATAAGTAGATATCCATAGAACTTTGGACAGCACCTATTGAGATAATCCAGTCCAAACTCCCGCTCAGGAACAGTATATATATATATAGTGTAAACACATAAATATTAATGGAATTACTGTGTTTGAAGGGAAGGCCATGCCATATAAAGAACAGCCCATTTTAAATTTTTGTTACCTTTGAGCTACAGCTGAATGGAGCCCGGATTCATGATTGGGATTTAATGGTTGCCACCCATGATAAACTGTACCTCATAAAATTCCCATCATATTATAAGTCAATGTAAATCTATGATATAAAGGTTTATAAGAGATATGACTGTACCACCTCTGATATGGCCACGTTCACATTTCATAGCTCCCGTGTCATGGAAATATAAGTGTTCATTCAAAGTATGTTCCTCCCGTCTAATTTTAACCTTTTGGTGCTAAAAGGTTTTCTTCCTTCCTAGGTGCTGACATAAATACACAAGCCAGTGATAATGCCTCTGCTCTTTATGAAGCCTGTAAAAACGGACATGTACATATTGTGGAGTTTCTTTTGTCCCAAGGAGCAGATGCTAACAAAGCCAATAAGGATGGCCTGTTACCTCTTCACATAGCAGCCAAAAAGGGGATTTGCGAGTAAGTTTTAGTTAGTTTCATGGTTTCATCTTTTAGACAAGAATCCAAAGTCCTTACAAAAAGGAGAATGTAATGTCCCAGATCTAATTCTGAGCATTGTGAGCAAGGCAGATACCAGCTAAGAAGTGGGCTTTCTGCTTGCAGAGCTCAGGCTGGAAACTATACACCAAAGAGTGTGTTTGGAGGTTGGGATGGGATGGGGTGAGCAGGAATGTGGGGTGAAAGATTCCTTTAATTTTACCAAGACATCATATATTACAGCTTGATAACATCATGTGTCTTGGAAGTAGATTAAATTGAAGTTCTTAAAACATTCTTGAAATGTAACAGAAAAAGTATTGGTGTGGAGTGTTAGTCCTTAATAGCTTTTGCAGCATAGTTTGAAATCATTGTCCTGCATGGGCCCGTTGTGATTCTTCTGCATAAGCAGAAGATGCTAGATTCATCTCTGGTGTGTTCAGGTTTTAATAACAATAATTCAGTTGCTGAGGCAGGAAGTGGTTAAGTGAATCTCTAGGGCATTAGTGAGATTGTTGCAAGACTATGGTGTCCAGTTCTGACATCCTTCCTTTCAGAAACCTTTCAGGAAACCAGAAAGGCTCCAGAAAAGAAGGACAAGAATTTCTCATGGTCTGGAAAATATATTTTATTAGTGAGTGATTAAATAACTCTTAATTGTAACAGAAAAATGCATTAAAAGACCCACTGCTTTCTTTCTGACATTAAATGTGTTTGGGATAGAGTTGGGCATATTCTTTGAACAGGGAGAAAAGTAAATACTGGAAAAAATAAGCAGGCATCGGGTAGAATTAACAGTCCTCTGAAATAGAGGTTTTTCTAGGAAAGCAACAAACTATAGTCTGTGATAAAGAATATCAATTTAGAAGATGCCGTCTGGGGATAGTTGCACTGTCATGTAAGTAGTAACCTGGGACATCGCAGCATGCTTCTGAGCCTGAATTCCACAGCATTTACTTCTGTGAGCAAGTTTTAGTTCCTGCTTTTAGCCCCTCACTGCTGGAAGAGTGAGTGACCCACAGCTAATTTTCCATTGCAGCAACAGAACCCTTTGGTGACTGTAGAGGACTCTTCTGACTATCACACTTTCTATCAAAATACTTCTACAATAGGCAAATGAGAGTGTCTGTCCAACTGCAGTGACTGTTTCTGGACAGTACAGCTGTCTTTGCAGAGAACTGCTCAAGTGGATTCCTACATATTTCTGAGGAATAGAATCTTTTAACATCACTACACCTTCCCATAATGTTTCTCATTCTAACATTTAGATTTGCTTGGCAATGCCAGTTAAGCTTCTCAAATCCCTTTGATAGACCGGAGGATACTAATTTTCTGTAGTTGGAGCAGGCCTGGTTCCTTGTGCAAGCTGTGTATTCTAGAGGGCAGCTCAGTATCAACTTATGTAACAGATTTTTACACTTACATCATGTACATGAATACCCTTCACTGACTAACATAAGTATGATTCAAAATTTTCTCCAGGGTTTGAGTTATAAAGTCATTTTATTGTGGGAGAAACAGAACTCACCTCCAGTTGTTCCCTTTCTAAAAAGTTTATCTGAAAGTACAGTAAGTTGATCTGAATCCAAGTTGTATATAGAGTACAGGCCAGCTCTCTGAATCTTTCCCTCCCCTCAGCACTCCCACACTCTGCCCTGAAAAGAAATTTACATGGAAACTCCACAACCTGAGTTCACCCCTGGGTTATGAAAGCAAGGGCCTGATCAGGGCTCATATCTATTATACCCAACAACCAGCAGCACAAATGAGACCAGAATTTAGTTCAAACTCTGCATTGCTTCACTTGTAAAAGACGGAGCACAAATTTTGTGCACAACTGCTGCAAACTAAGAAGAAAAGAAAGACAAAAGAAAAATATATTCTCTGATAAATATTTATCTAAATGACAAAACTTTAGCCCATTTGGCTGATCATTCTTAATTCCTTTAGTATTCAGTAAAATAACACCCTGCATGGTGACCTCTGTATTCCTGCAGATTTAGTACGTAATTCTGCAGGAATTCCACACTTCAACTTTTTGCCAGAGCACGAAGGCTCCCTAGCATCAAAAAGCCAAGAATGTGGTCCCAGGGCTCAACTGTCAACTCTTGTTGCTTGGTGTTTGTTTGTCTTAAATGACACCTTGTCAATACTGACCTGAATTTCATAAGGGTCGTCTCATAAGCTGTAGTACAATCGCAAGCAGTCATTTAACTCTTTCTCCCTTAGAACTGAGATGTTGAGAAGGGAAGACTTTGTCAAGCATGGGCAGATTTATTAAGTAAATACAAGTCAGTAAACTCTTGGCATGCTCACACTAAGGATGTTCTGCCTCCTCCTCCATATAACCTCTAACAAACAGAAAACACAGAAGCAGGTGTCCAGGATAAGGGCAATCTTGGCACTATTTAAAAACTGTACATGAAGCTCATCCCTGTGGTCTGACATGGGATGTGGTCTGACTTGTCTGGCCTTGGCTGCCTTCGCTTGAGTTGCATTCTCCCTCTAGAGAAATAGGAAAGGCTCCAGAGGCACCATATTACTGAACTGACCCACTTTGGAGAGTGAGAAAGAGACACAGGTTCAAGCTACACAATTAAACTGATAAACACTTGATGCTTCCTGATTGTCATACAAAAATAAATGTGGGGTACAGGGACTGCACTGAGCTCTAGGACACTGCAGCACTTGGATGCAGAGCCTCAGCGCAGCACCCCTGCAGTGAGGTTCAGGTTCCCCTTGCAGACAGAAATGATGCAGTGCCTCTTTAACTCAGATGTGAAGAGCTGGATGAAGCACTTATGCTGGAGGGAAAGAACAAAACAGACCCTTAAATCTTCAAAACATTTGATCATGGGATGACTAATGCTGGTACTTGGCGTAGTGTCCTCACAGTGCTCTGTGCCCTTTTTGTTCTTAGGCTCTTACAGAACATTTGCTGAGGGTGGGAAGTTGCCAGCTCACCAGCACCCAAACCTCCTGCTCCCTGGCAAGTGTCACAGCGGCTGGAAAATTAGTGCAACTTCTTGGAGGACAAAAAAAAAGTGCTTAATTTCCCAAAGTATTTACATAATTTGAAAAGACTTTTTGTTTAAAAATGAGATGTAGAAGTAACTTGGAGACATCAACAGTCCATCATGTAAATAGGAACATAATCCTGTAAAGTGCTATGCATCTTCAACCCTTATTTCAGCTCCTGGGAGTGTTGGAGGCTCAGTCTTTCACAGGATCACAAGATCATCACAGACAAAGGTTTTACTGGCTTAGTTCATTATGTAAATATATGTTTGAGGGCCCAGTGTTGGGACCAGTCATTGCAGTCAAGCTGAAAATATGCAGCATTTTAAAGGAGACACACTACATCGTAGAAAACCGAGCTTTGCATGTTTGTGTATCACCAGAGCTGTTGACTGCTAGGTAGGGTAGTCTGCGCGGGAGGAAAAGAGGAGAAGGTGTGCTTGGCCTCCCGGCTCAAAAAAGTTCCTATTTAAGACATCCCTCTCTCCAGACATTACATAGGAAGTGTGGGCAACTCTTGAGACAGCAGGCAGACTCAGGCTGGGTGGTCTCTAAGCTCTTTCTGAAAGTAGCTTAAGGTGACTTGTCTATATCTACAGGATCAACCTAGGGCCTTGGCTAAATCACCCAACTTTATGAGCAGAAAATGAAGGTTTAAGCCGTGGGATTGGTTATGTAGCTCCAAAGACACGGATTTGCGACTGCAGGGCTCCTGTGCATCATATATTCGAAATTCATATTACTTATTAGAGCAGCTTAATTTATGTTGTTGTGTTTAAGACCACATCATGCTTTCCAATAGCAATCCCTCATTTACTGGGGTTTAGGACTTGGCTGTACATTTTTTCTCCCTCAGCTGAAACATAGAAACCAGCCTGGAAAATATTTTTACTTCTTTTTCTCCCTTTTAATAATTGTCTTTTTGGCTCCCCATGATCTGGGATGGACATTGATAGCCCCGTGGATCTGCCACAGTCAAAAGCCACACAGCGAAGGCCTCCAGGATAGGGATCAATGCAGGGTAATAAGTGAATTGTAAAATCTAATAGGGAAGGCCTGGGAACCAAATCTGTAATTTATCCTAGCTCAGTTCTATAGAGATGGGGTTTCACCCCTTGTCTGGTCTCAAGCCTATTACTGTGGCTGTGACCCACAGGACCTGCCAGCCTTTGTGTTGGCACCCTTCTCTGTTGAGCAGTAAAGCAAACCCCGTGAAGGTGGGGAGATACATTCTCTCTGCTGGTCCCTCAGGCTGGAGGTTGTGCACCTTTTCTTTCAGTCCTACCCACAGCATGATGATGAAGGTGCAGAATATCTGGTAGTTCCTGGATGGTCATCTGCCATTTGGGCTGTGGAACCTACAAGAAGTTACAACAGGGTGGGTGAGTGCCAGCATGTTGTCTCTTCCACTGTAACTGCTCCTGTAGCTGCCATTACATCATAGAAATTGGGTGATAATCTCAAAAAAACGTGTTCCTCCATGAAAGAGGAAGGTCACACAACTCACATTTTTGGCTAGGTAGGTGCACAGGGAGGTGTTCACAGGTTTGAGGTTTGCGCTCTTGTTTCCCTGAGTTGTTCCTGTGCCCGAGTTAGCAGGCTCTGCCTTATGGGTACAATCATAAAGCTATGACTTGCTGTAGGGTTGTAGTTCCCCTAGAGCTCACTGCTGCTCACTGAGTCTCCTCCTGGCAGGATTGTCTCCATGCTGATCCCTGTGACCAGCCGCACCCGTGTCAAGCGTAGTGGCATCAGCCCCCTGCACTTAGCAGCCGAACGCAACAATGACGACATCTTGGAAGAGCTGATAGATGCTGGCTATGAGGTCAACACTGCCCTCTCTGATGAACGGTCCTGCCTCTATGAGGACAGACGCACCACCCCGCTCTATTTTGCTGTTTTTAACAACAATATCTATGCCACAGAACTGCTGCTGCAAGCCGGAGCCAACCCCAATGTTGACCTCATTAACCCATTACTCATCTCCATCCGCCATGGCTGCCTGAAGACCATGAAACTGCTTCTTGACCATGGAGCAAACATTGATGCCTATATATCAAGTCATCCCACCACATTTCCAGCTACCATCATGTTTTCAATGAAGTACCTTTCCGTGCTGAAGTATCTCCTGGATCTGGGCTGTGACGCAGGTTCCTGTTTTGAGTGTCAGTATGGAAATGGCCCACACCCTGCATTAAATTACAGACGGGAAAGACTAAATGATCCTCAGCTGACCAGGGAGCCAACTGTAGTACAGGTAAGAACTGCCTAGACTACCTACAGGACTTCTGAGACATCTCCTACCAGTGGATTTTGACAACTAGTGTAATTTTTCTTCCACACTTTGTGAGAGAAAATGCCACTATCCCTACTTTATTTACAGAAAAAAGGCTCAATATGAGTCTGCAAACAATCCAAGTTTGCATCCAATGACAGCAGGAAGGTAGGCAGCAGCCACTGTGGCCATTGCTTGAATTTACAGTGAATTGTAGCCATCTTGATAGACTTACTGACAGTTCTACAATGCTCTTTTCCTCTGGACTTGAGGTGCGAGGAGTGAGGCATGTTTTCCTGACAAACATATGGATGATAGCACATGGGTGGTAGAAACCTTCTTTTTTAGCTTGCCCCGTAGGATTTGTTTTGTCTGATACAGAATGTTAGCCACTGGTTACATTAAAAGTCTAGTGCTTCACTCTATGAGGGTAAACTAGTGAATGTAAACAACTGCAATTTCTGAGTCTACTGGATAAGCAGTCATGGAGAAAGAGCATAAATTATTACATTAGCTATGTGACTGAATTATATTTGAAGTTTTCACAAGAGACTAGGTCCATGATTTCATATTATCAAAGCCACTTACAGGCTTTAGATACCTACATTTTATACATGTATATTTGCAGTCCTTTCTAAAATGCAGCTGGGCTCAGCTTCCACTGGGCTGGAATTGGACTCTCAGTCCCTTAAAGGACTTCGCAGAATCTCAGATTACACTTTTTTTCTGATTTCTGTATGTTCTCTCTTTCCAATGTATCTCAAAACCTAATTGCTCCACTCAAAATCCTCTGTCTTTCAACATGCTACACAAAAATGAAATCTCATCATGGCAGTCTTTCTATCTTGCAAAGAATTGGGGAAGAAATAAATCAGCTTCTATCTAGTTTAAGTTTAACTTTGAGGGATTCAGAAGAATCCCGAAGGTATGGTTAGCAACATATGTTCTTTGCTGGTGGAAAGAATAAAGGAAAACATTAAAAGATCCTAGGAAATCTTGACCTTTTTATCAGTCCTGCCTTCCAAAAGACTTTACTCTCCAGTAACATATCTGGGGGAAAAAACCAACCGAAAAGAAAATCTTATAGAGAGAATTTTGAGAGTCCATCACAATAATCTGCTACCCTAAACAGGGCTTTACCCTCAAGAGTCTTTGTCACAACAAATTCCTCCAGGATACCGTATTTTTGGTCAAAGGAAAATTTATAAAATATATCATCTCTAGTTCTTGATCTGTGATACGGTGGCACATCGAGTGAACAGAAAGATGGAATTCCAAGACAAGTAGAGAGGGTTTGTCTGTAGCCCTCTATGGTATCCTAGCCACTCAAAACCAGTTCCTTCTGGATCTCACCTGAAACTATCGCCTAAGAAAATATTAGGTCATTCTCAAAGAGTCATTGCCTCAAAGGTCACATCACATGAGGCAGAGATAGCAAAAGCTGCATAAAATTTTATCTGTGCCCAGAGAGAAAGCAGGAAGGACAGATGCACACAGAAAAAGACGTAATCCCTTCCCTCTAATATTGTTTTTAATTTGCTTTTACTGCAAGGATTTTGGCTAATAAAAGTGAGGCTTGTGTGGTAGCTTCACGATATGTAGTTATAATATGGTTTATATTCTGAAATACAGTGGATCTTATGAAACTACAGCCTTCTCCACACAAAGGATGTTCTTTTTCTATTTTCTTGTATAAGATTACCTAAGGATAATAAATCTGAATTATTAGTCTTTATAAAGACTATGAACTACTGTAACTGGATTTGGAAAATGCAGAAACATAATTCATCCCTGATGCTACTAAATTAATGTGTCCTGGAGAAAGTGAACACAGAAAAATGGTTGCTGAGTCCCTCCATGTTTCCGGAACTGCTGTTGATCCCGGGAAGGTGGGGACAGCAGTACCGTACTGCCACGAGAGGGCATTCGGGTTTCTGCCGAGAATGCAGGCTCAGAGCCACCTTGTCCCTGAGTCAATCCCACTGCCTGGTGTTGCAGTTTTGCATTATTTTTATTTTGCTGTGCTTATTTCCCTGCAATGTGTTTTGAAACGTGTTTATTTCAGAAGATGTTTTTGTAAGCTGAGCTTGTGAACAGGGAAGAGAGAAAAAGGCGGGCAAGGTCTCTGGTGGAGACAAGAAGAGAACAAGTAAGAGACAGTGTTTTATTGCCCTACACGTGTCTTCATTTCAACCCTAATAAAGCAGTTACTGCAAGGAGCTGGTAGTGCAGATGCCCAGTCTGTGCATCCCATGGGTAACTGCATGGCAGTGGCACATGCACTGGAGAGCGGCAGTCAGACAAACAAAACTGAACTTTCTATAAGCAGCCCAGGTAGGAAACTGTGGGTTGTCCACCGCAATCCTTCTGACATTATTGTCTCTAGTTGTCCTGGGAAATATTACATGGTGAACATGGTGATGTTCAGTGAAAAATAAGGGTCAGAAGAGTAGTAAACACCTCTGTGAATGCTCTCACCTTGAACAAAATAACCTTATTTTCTGCAGCTCTATTCTTTCCTAGGTCAACTAATATAATTTTACTTCTGAGTAAGAGTATTCACACAAGAGTTTAATGATTTTGAGTTAGGACTCCTGTATGTATAATCAAATTTGATCTAGTTACAGGACCTTAAACTGAGAGACGTTTAAGCTGGTGCATTTTCTTTCCTGTTTGGTGTGGGCTTGGAGGGTGTTTGAAGACAGTGTGAGTGACTAAGCTGATGGATGGTGCTTCAGCCACCATCATTCAATAGGGTTCAGCCATGTGCCTGAGTTCTTATCTACACAGCATGATGTAATTCCTGTTAAACTTCCTGACTGCTTGCGTGCAGATTACATCCACAGATGTCTTCATCATATACAGATCCCTCAGACAGATGAAACTGACTGGTATTATATGCATATTTAGATTAAAGTGGGCAGATTTTTTAAAAATGAGACTGCATAGTCAGGTCCTTAAGTCTGTTCTTCAGTATCTCCAAGCAGCCCTCCATGCAATGGATCTGGGTACTCTGCAGCTTGCACTGGGGACAATAGAAAATTTGCATGATCCAGGACTGAGTAAGGACGGTGCCCTTCTATTAGGCCCAGGATAGTTCTCACGTAAGTGAGTAAAATGGCCTGGGATTCATCTGTGCAGAGACTTCTCTGGACTTGTTTCTAGTAAAGTGTTTGGTCCCCCAAAGCTACAGATACTACCAGGTTCATAAGAAGCAGGAGGTGCTGCGCTCTTCTGAATCTCCCTTTTTCCCTAAGATTCCTTTTTGCCCCACAGAGCCCCTCCCAAGAAGGGAAAGGACTCAGCATGCAGGATCACAGGGCCCTAGACTGCATGGACCTTTCAGCAGCCCCTGACTGGCTTGGGGCAAAGTTCCTCTGCCATTGCATTTCTGTGGAAGTAGGCTCTTAGGACTTGCAAACAATTCAATATTATTCCATGCTCCAGAGCTAGGACTTCACCAGGGATTTGTGTCATCCTGTGATTGCAAAGAGAGGGCTCTACCCTCTGCTGGAAAAGAATAGGTTTTAGTTGAAGTTTTCTGAAGGGAAACTGATGATTGCCCTCACAGCTGGTAGAAGGGGGGTACCATCAAAGCTGTCAGGGCTATTGCTATTGTTGCAGTTTCCACAAGTGCATTTATGTCCCACTGATGGTGGTCAATCTGTTTTTTCTTGAAGTTTTGTGAAATGGTGTCTACTCCAGAGATAAGTCGCTGGGCTGGGCCGATCATCGATGTTCTTCTGGATTATGTGGGTAACGTGCAGCTCTGTTCCCGGCTCAAGGAGCACATTGACAGCTACGAGGACTGGGCTGTCATTAAAGAAAAAGCAGGTATGGTCTACCAGAAGAGAATCTGGCACAAATAGTCCCACTGTTGGATTCAAAACCTCAGTCACCATCTCCTCTTAGTATTCATCCCATAAACTTGAAAGGATTTCCCTGCTGTGACTGCCCAGGTATGAGGGTCAGAAATTTCTGGGGTGTCACTGGCTCAGTGGTGTGAAATGCACACCAGCCATTGATCTGACCCACTGGGAATGAGCACTGCAGTGCAGAACGGCCCATTTGGTTGTACCTGGGGTGCAGTCAGATCAGGACAGGTGGGCAGTGGGGCCATTTCCACAGCAGCCTAGCAGGCACCAGTGGCCTTTAAAACCCTTATTATTATTCCACTCTTCTAATATCCTTTCCCTCAGGAAAAATTCTTTTATAGATACTATCAGAATCAGTTTTCTGGCACCAAGCTAAATTTGGTACCTATTGCATTTATTTTCAGTGGGAAGGCTGAATACTTTGAAGTGGCTTGTTTAAATCCTCTTAGAAAGCCCATTGCTATAGCTGAGATGGTACAGCACCCCATCCTCCAGCCCCACTTCCTTCCCCATGTCATACCTCAGAATAGATGATCTGCCACCAATCCCAGACACATTACCTCTTCATTACAGAAAAAAACCCCTTTTTTCATTCCTCCTTCTCCCATTTTCCTCTTGACACTGTCCTGCTCAAGCTGAGCTCAAGTCCCTCAAGTTAAAACCTGTTCTGCTCATGTTTCTGACCTGCCTGTCTTTCAGAACCTCCACGACCTCTTTCCCATCTTTGCCGCATCAAGGTACGGAGCCTGGTTGGAAGAAATCGCATTAAACTCCTTGACACCCTGCCTCTGCCAGACAGACTGATCCGGTATTTACAGCACGATTACTCACAGTGACCCCAAGCACACTGGATACGCAGTAGCTTCCCGGCGTGGCACCCGGCGTCACCACCGTGGCACAAGTGCATGTCAGGGAGTAATTGCTGCTGGCTTGGTCAAGCAGCCTCTCGTGACTAATCTAAGAGAAATGTGCTTTTGAAGGATGAGTGAGAAGAAAATGGAGGAGACAGCTAACATAGGAGACTGTTGTTAGGTTTTTCAGGAGAACACACATACGATTCACCTCAGACCTTAGTCTGCAAAGAAGAACAAATGAAAGCCAGCACTGACAAATGAGTAGTGCTGAAGCAAGTATCAGTAAGGAACTCAAAAGTATCCTGAAGCTCTGGTGGAGCTTAGCATCCTTGCTGTGGTCACAATTCAGAATTTGTCAAGAATTAACATATTTGGGAAAACAGTCACATTACCTTCACTGACTGAGATTTTTATTGTAGTTTCTGTTCTATTGTTTGGATTTCTTCTAAGTGTGTTGGTTGCTAATTCCCTGATATTTTGACACCACTTTGCTAACACTTTTACTTCTTTTTTTGTACCTTTCTTATTGAGTACTTGATTTCTGAACATTCAAGTCTCCAAACTCTTTAATACACTAAAATCCAGAAATACTGAATCCTTTAAAAGTCAAGAAAAGGTTTATTTAAGGAGGATGGAAGAATTATTTGCACATAGTGAATGCAGTTCATTCTGTGTTATATTTGCAATAGGAAGTGAAATTCTACTTGAGAGAATTTCCTAGACTGGGGATTTGAAAGCAACCCTGAGCTCTTTTTTTTTGGTGTAAATTAGAAGTAGCTGCACTGTAAACATTAGGTTTATGCTTTCATGAAGCTAGTGTCAGAACAGAACAAAGCCCTAGAGGAGCAGGAACACAGAGTGATGTGAAGGAGAGAGGCAACACTGCTGAACCAACTTATTCTCTTCCTCCCCCAGAAGATCTTATCTATCCAAAAACCAGCCTCTCCGACCTCCTTGGACCTCTGTGGCTATAACAATACCATGATTGAAAGTAAGAGAAATTATTTCAAAATTATGGAAGTCAAACTTCAAAATTTATGAAAATGAACACCCAGAATTAGGTTTCCAAATCCTTACTCATGTGCCTAAACAATGTCAAGTTGCTTGCACCAGGTGTCGTTCCACTTAAACCAGGGGGATCATATTCAGTATCAGATATTACTGAGGCAGAATAAAAATATCAGAATTTAGCCCTGAATTTTCTGACTTTGGAAGTTTGAAGTATCTATTAGCTTCCTTTGACACTGATGAAAGTTATTATCTCTGCTTCTTTGAAAATTAGGTCACCTATTTACAGCTCAGATCCACAACTGATTTATGGCAGCTTAACAAGTCACCATCTATCTGCTGAACCACTATAATTGTCCGTGAAATTCTTTTATTGAAGTTTTTAACAAGTCACATTCCCTCACAGCTGGGGAGGCCAAGAAGCCCATGAACAGTTATTGGCAGTGACTACAGCTCACTTGACAGGTGTGACTTGCTGAACTGCTTTGATGAGTGCTTTATTCCTCACTAGGCACCTAAGAAAGTATGGAAGGAACTAAATTTGGAACTACATCTTTGCAGATCTTATTCTAGAAGCACACTCCTTACCTTAGGTGACAGAGGAGCTGTGCACCATGGTCTGCTTGGAGTCCCCACCAAAGTCCCCACCAAAGATCTGGTTTTGTTCATTGGTCTGCATACCATCCATGGAATATAATAGAAATGTAAGTAGGGAAAATACATTGCACTGAGTTTTATTTGTGTGGAGTTTTATACCCTAACACAGGACTAAAGCATGTTGCACAAATACGAGTAATACAATCTGTCTGGGCACACAGACTGTGATGACTTTGTGTGAAATGTGTTCATCACTTTTGGGATAGGATGTGAGCAGAAAAAGGACTGGTTACAGGATTGCTTACTCTGTCCATTGCTGTCCCCTTTACAAATGTAAAAATTGAAAAACCTACAGAGTTTCAATTCCCACTGAACACTGATCTTCTTGTGAAGCTTTGGAAAGCCATGTGAGATTCCTCCACTGGTAAAGTTTCATCCAGTAACTTCCTTTACTAACAGTTTAGGATCTGCTCCCTTGTATCCTATAGTGGGAACAGGGAATTGGTTCAGGTTAGAAAAACATTAGGTGGAGAGAAAGGATGGGAAACAAGAAATTACTATATCAGTTCTGCCAGTGAAGGCCCTGTATTGGTAAGCAGTACCTGGAGAGATTGAAAATCACTGTGGAGTTCATGCATCTCTCATTTTCTGGGGCTGAACAACGAAGATCTGTGTCTTACATTGATATAAATCAGAAATCCTTGAAATCAAATAAGTGTAACAAAGCAGAGTTGTAGAGGGTAATGGATACAAAGAGAGCTTGGTGGAGGCCACTTCAGTGGTTGTTTGGTGTGCAGTGGCAGCCCTGGCAGGTAGAAGGGTTCAAAATCACCAACTACATGTATAACTCCAGAAGTGGGATTTCATAAGCTATCCCAAACTGAGAATTTCACCTGAGACAACATTCTTGTGTCCGCAAAAATCTAGCAAGAAGCAATTTCTTCTTATGTCCTTGAAGAAGCTGAAACTGGGTTTGAATGGGACAAATATGGAAAAGTCCATTTCTTCTTTCAACCGAGAGACCTTCATTTCTATTGGGAGACCATGTCCTGGTTGCTGTCAACCATCTGTCCTGAGCAGGAGTCACTGAGCCAGAGAGCACTGGTCTGATGGGAACATAACACAGCTGTGGGAAGGATAAGCTGTGCACAGAAACTGAGGTGAGAAGAGTGTATCTGTTAGAGGGGAATCTAGTAATTAAAATGTTATTAAGTCCTTTCTGCTTGATCTTTAAAGCAAACCTTCACACACTCAGTTTACATTTATTTGCACTGAAATGGAGCCCACTACCTCTCCACTCCAGTCACTGACATACTATTTTGTGCACAATACTGAATCTGCACGAATTCCATGTGCCTTTAATGCATCTATCTAGAAGTTACTGTGAAAAGAGAAATACTCCAAAACCCAGGCAAGCCAGGCTTTGTAAGCATATCAGTAATTCTAGTGCAAGGTGAAGTGGCTTGTTTTACTGAGTGTGATAGATAGACTCCTTCAGAGACAATGACTTTATGTGAAATGTTCTCGGAATATTTCACGACCAGGTTACTGTACTTTTTTTACTGCAACATGTGCAATTCACTTGATGTTCTTGTGCACTTTTTTGATTTTTTTATTTCATTTTGTATAAAAGTTTTCTCATTTACCTCTCCCTTCCCATTATTTATAAAAGCTATTGTGTTTTTAAAAGTTTAAATCTGCATTGTTCTAGTAAATAGCAGCTCTCAAATGTTATGTTTCCATCTTTCAAAGTATGAATAAACAAGTAGATTCTGAAGGACTATCAGCTGTCCTGAATTGCAACATCAACTATCGACCAGCCAAACACAAAAATATCCAGGAAAATTCTGAATCCAAGCTTGAACAATTAATAATTTTGATGTTAATCGCAGGGATGAGAGAACAGTAAGCATTGCTAGAGAAGAGACAGAGTTGCTATTATTTGCAAACCTTCTGGAAAGTCTCACACATCCCCATTCAGGGATTTTGAATATACTTAACAATTGTCTTCTGTTCGTTTGTGTTTTATTTCACTGCTGCTCCAGTTCAAAGCCCCAGCAAGGGCCACTGCCTGCCTTGGGCTGGGGGCGGGGGGAGAGCTTCCATGTCACAAAGGATTTTGAAAAAGTAACATTAGTTTAAATTTGAGTGTAGGAGCACAAATATTTGAGTCAGATGTCATTTAGAATGGTCTGTTTCAATCCTTCATCATAACTTTAAAACACACTATTCTACTACATGGAAAATGTGCAGCAATATACATTCAAATAAGAAAGAGTTTAAAAGAAGGAAAAAAGAAAACTAGAAATTTAATATTCAAAAGATAGAAACTTGGTTTTAACTCTCTTCTTTCTCCGGATTTCTTCAGAAATAAAATTTATACAGAGGCGATCTACTTTGCCAAGTATTTTAATTTTTATAGAAATCCTTATTCTGGTGTGATCCACAGCACTTTGAAATTTCCCATCTGAACTCAAGGAGGAACACTCGAGCACAGCAACCACTGCAACAGTAGTTCATTCCATGACCTGGTCTAACCACCCAGATGAAAATCCAGACCAATACCAAGGAGGCTGCTCTGCCTTGATAGTACTGAGACAGAGTTCAGCATCTGACTGCATCTGGATTACAGCAGCAACACATAGCTACTGATGTGAGAAAAGCCCCACGTTTCCATGTAAAAAAACCTCCTTGCCTACAGGTCTGTAAATTAAAAGCCCTTGTCCTCCTACCTTTAACTTCAATGGCTCTGGTTTCTGTTACTCTCCTTTTGGAGAGGGACAGAGTTTCCTCATGGATTTTTTCCAAAAAAGGGAAGGCATCTAAGTGTGTTCCTATCTTCACTTCTGGATCAAGAGCTAACCTGACCTCTTTAAGCCCTAGATTAGCTCTTTAGCACCTCACACCTCTCATGTAGTTGCAGGTATTTGCTTCCGAAGACATTTCCTGCTCTCTCTCCTATACGTATGGTCTGTACTGGCTTGATACGTATATGTAAGTGCCATAGCAGGGCAAAAGCAATGAAAGCCATTCTCCACTTCTACTTTTCACTTGCACTACTAACACCTTACAGACACTGTTTCTATAAAAGTGAACATTGGTGGGGTGTGTGGGGTTTGGGGAAAGAGTAAACCACTTGTAGCCTGGGAGTAGAATCACAGAATATTCCAAGCTGGATGGGACCCACAAGGATCATCAAGTCCAACTCTTAGGTGAATGGCCCGTACAGGGATCAAATCCACAACCTTGGCATTATTAGCACCAGGCTCTAACCAACTGAGCTAATCTCAGTGGTCAGATCCTAATAAAAGGTGCAACCTGGTTATATAATACCAAGGCCATCAGAAGATACAAAATTACTCTCCACAATTGCTTCAGATGATAATCTTTTTAATGACTGCAATGCACTCAAATTAAGTGGTTTCTGTTTTTTCCTTGAAGAGATATCAGGAGTCATAGAGAGCTATGCTAGTCAGAGACCAAACCAGTCAAGGCCACTTTTTATTGAATGCTGGGAGAAGTTCCCATTAGCTTCAGCAACAGTAGGTTCAGGCCCTGGGAGATCACAGGTGTCCATTCTCTGGCCCTTTTTCCTCCCAAAATATACTTCTCTTGACTTCAGTGATTTACTCCAGTATAACCAAACAGACACATACAGCTGCAATTAAACCTCTGACATCTCATGTTCTGTGTCTTAGTACCACTCTCTCCATGGGTTTAAGAAAAACCTAACTTAAAAACACTTCCTATTAAATTTTCCAATGACAATTTGTTAAAAAAAAAAAGGAAAATACTAGGCAAAACATTCACAGACAGGTCTTGTGATAACATCTTAAAATCAGCCAAAATAAAAGATGTCTCTCAGCCAGAAATCAAGGCAGTCTATTCTTTACTTTTTTCTTCCATCACACCTAATGGTTTTGTATTAAACTAAAACAATTCCTCATTTATTCTGTTGATGCAGAGCAATTCCTGATGTGGAAATTCATCCCTCTTCCATTTGCACCAGCTCAGCATTAGCTAATATCCTAGCCCCAGAAGAATTACTTCTGATTTATATCAGTCTGAATAGGCAGAGATTTCAGTCCTCATATCTCCCCACCAGTTGCAAATCAAACCTGTGTCTCCCCAGTGGGGCAAAATTAAACAGACTGCATTTGCAGCATCACCAAAATAAAATTACCTCCTTTCTTTCCTTATTTTTTTCTTTTAATTCTCTCAGTATTTACATACAACAAGAGCTTAAATCAATCACAAGTGGTTTCTATATCAAATACCATCCTTCCAGTCTCTTGCATGCAAAACGAAATGACCTGAATATCTTGACTTCTCTGGAATTACTTTTAAGTACAAAAACTCTTTGAATGCATTTAATTCATTCCATTTCACTGCTGCTGCCGCTGGGCAGCCCCAGAAAGATGTTCCCACGTGGAGGAGGTCTCGTAGGTGTTACAAGTGCGGCTATGAACGGCCCGCAGCCCCGCTCGCCGCAGCTCAGACAATGCCCCTCGATGAGAGACCTGGTGTGCCTCATGCTCCATGCCACCGGCTTCGCAAGGCTTATTCCCGATTTACCCCCGTGTACTGAGAGTGCAGCCCAAGTACCTTCCCAGCAGTTACTAATTTCCTCCAGCCCGCCCACGAGGCAGAGGGTGTGATCGCCGGCCTCCTTCCCCTGCCGCTCCGCGCTGCCAGCAGCTCATGCCCGGAGGCTGACCGGGCCTTTCAAATCCCCCTCAGGAGCTGTCGTGTTCGGCATGACTCCGACACCCGCCCCGCTAAAGATAGCCAAAAACATTGAAGATGGGTGGGGGGATGGTGGGCTTGGTGGGGATGGGTTTCAGAACCATGGGCCTGTAGAGTTTCTGCCCCGGGCTATCGGCCTCCTTGCAGAAGTGCGGCACCTCCGCCGGCAGCGCGGCCGCACTCTTCCTCCACAGCCCCAGCCCCGGGAAGGGCGACGGGGGCAGCGCGCCCGGGGGCTGGTACACGCCTGGCCCGGGGCAGGGGAATGGGCAGCAGGTCCAAGCACCCACCCGGCCTGAGAGGGCCCCGGCAGGGTCCTTCTCCCCGGCATGTGGCGCAGGATCAGGGGGACTCTCCGGGCCAGCAGCGTCTGCGCTCCTTTTGCTTTTCTTCCCCTCATAGGGAGGAGGGTCTCTGGGCACTTGGAGCCCCTCAGGACTGGCAGGAAAGGGCCTGCCCGTCAGGCTCTGGGCCGGCCGTGGCTCTTCCCAGAAAGAGGCGGGGAGCTGTCTCTTCCTCATGGGCACCTGGTCCGGTCGGGCAGGCTCGGGTTTTTGCTCTTGCAAAACCCGTTCCCCGGTGAGGCTCTCCTCTGCCTCGGCTGTCTGCATCACCTTCTCGGCGGCAGCCCCGCCCTGGGGGCCGGGATCAGGTGTCTCGGGCTGAGGGCCGCGGCCCCGGTCCTCTGCCCCCCTGCGCCAGCCGCACTCAGGGGGTTTGCTGGGATGACACCGCGGGATCCGTGAGTACTTTTGAGAAAACCGCTTGAGCTGCTTCTGCAAGTATTTTCTGTGGTCAACTGACCGGCGACAAGGAGCTGATTTATCCAGAGCCGCTTTGATGTCGCTCGAAGCCAGGTTAACGAAGTTCAGTAGAGTTTTTACCTCGCTGTCTGATGCCATCTCACTGAATGCACTGTGCAGAGTTTCCCATGAAAAGTTTATAATCCGTGTTCAGACAAACCTTGGCAAACCTGCGAAACATGACGGGCAGATTTTTGAGCAAGAAGCTTTGGTTCAAATAGCACTAAGCAAACGGAGGGAGGGTAGGGGGACATGTCAAACTTCTCAGCCGCGCGAACAAGTTGTTCGTCAGCTCGCTTCCATGCAGGGAAACTCCTGTCGGAGCGGACGCGTGCCCGCAGCCCACCGCCCCGCACTGCTGCCCCAGCACACACCGGCACGGGGACTGGCTCACAAGTGCCAGCCAGCTCAGCGCCTAATCTTGTTAGCGAGCACTTAGGTGGACAGAAGCCGGGGTGGCCGCCCTGTAAGCAAACACGGACACTCACCCGGCGCGCGGCAGCTTTTCTCACCGGTGCTGGCGGCTGCGTCGCTGCAGAGGAGAGCCCCTTCCCCGCTAATCTCGTTAGGCAGGTTACACACCGCCAACCTCGGCGGAGGCAGCCAGGGCCCGCCAGTGTTTGGATGCAGTTTAGCAAGCACTTGAGCAAGCTGAATGAATATCGACTCCAGCGAGTTCGGGGCTCTCCCAGGCCAATCAGAAGCCACTTTGCCAAATACAAAGCATCCCAATCAGGCATCAGCCTCCCCTCCTTGCATTCTTTGCCATCACAAATTGTCTCCATGGGGACAGCCGCAGAAAGACAGCTAATAAATACAATCATTTCCCCATGATTTCTACCATTCTCCCTATCCTCTTCACCCTGATGGAAACCTTTCATTTAAAAATTGCACAATCCGAAGCAAAAATGCTGAAGATGAGTTAGGAAAGTTTAGACACCCTTTTCTCTGCATCCTCTACAGCTGTCTGGGGGCTGATACTAAACATGCTTCATTGGCACAGGACAATATAATACGGGGGACTGGACTAGCCTACTTTTAACCGTTCCCCATCAGAGCATTTTTTTTTAAGGGGAGGATGATGTCAGAAAAAGGTAGGAAAGGAACAAATCTCTAAAGAGATGTGCAGATATCCATGGAAAGGGAGCTTGAGCGCTCAAGAATCTTGTCTTTATGTTTGCCCCCTCAATTGAGTTACACAAAAGCTGAATTACCCATTCAAACTACCCGAACAAAAGGATGGAGTTGGATAGTACTCTTGCATCTGTAGTCAAACAGTTAGAGACTTAAATCGAGTCGTCATGATGGAGAAAGAGTTAGACAAAGCCCATAGAATTGCCATCAGCAAACATTTTCCTGTGTCATATTAGTGGGTCTCCATGACTCCCCCTGGCCTGGGGACAATAGCACAAGTTTGCACACTCGACTACTGTCACCCTGCCAACGCTGGCAAGGAGCAGAAACAGGACAATCCTTTAAGGGGAAAGCATGCCCGCTGCAGGGAAGGTAAGAAGAGAGGGAAGAAAAGGCGTGTGAAATGCTAATTGAGCTGCTTCCTTTACTGATCCAGAGTTATGTGAGCCCTCTGCCTTCTCGAAGGCTTGTCCCTAAGGGGTGACAATCACTTAAAAGCACAGTAAAACCTAGAGTTGGAGGAAGAGGAGAGCAGAAGAGCTGCCCTCAGTGTGCATTGATGACACAGAGCTGGCAGCAGCCTGCATGCCAGCCAGCACCCACTGCCTCCCACAGCTGAAGAAGCTTTGCTCCTGCTCTCCAGTCCCCAGTACCATGGGGATGGGAAGACTGGATAGGGGCACATGACCTGTGCACCCATATTCAGAGAGATGCTGCCAGCTCTGAATCAAACACAGATGTGTGCTGAGGAAAGCAGGGACTGAAGTCCAAGACATTTTGCAAGTAAAATCTACCTTACTGACATGAGGCGTCAAAGGCCTGAGCACTGAGGGATGAAAACAGCCACATTTTACAAGTATTTTACTGACTGTTACTTTACTTTATTTCTTTTTATCCAATTTTCATCAGAGGGAGCCAAGATCCAGACTGTGCCATTATACGAATGTCTGGGCAGAGGCCTCAGGGATGACTCTTCAGGATCCCTGTACTGGCACACTCATCCCTGTTCACACCTTTTCTCTCAGTCTGGCCTGAGCCACATGTGGTGGTGCCCAGGCTGAGGTGTTTCAGGTCTAGGGAGACCCTGGGATCAGGACATCCTGCAACAGAATGTGCTGCAGAGCTGTTGGCACCACAGTGGGCTGTAATACGGTGGCTGAGTTGCTACTTGCAGGTGTGCCTCTCTGCTCCTAGTGTCTGTGTGGCCTACACAGACATTTCTGTGCAGCTGAGGATACAGGGAGAGGTTTTGTCTAGCTCATTGAAAGAGATGCACACCAAGGGGTCATGTCTCTCTTTGCAGGAATAAACTGCCTTCTGTGCTTGAGCTTTCAAACCCTGGGACACCACTTTTCATGGTGCAGGCTCCCACTAGAGGTAGTTGGTTTCCCAAGGCAGAAAAAGGGAGAGATAGAGAGACATGTGACAGGTGCCTGGGAGTCAAAGATTATCTCAGGATGTTAATGAACTATTGTCCTCAGAGGCCTGGGAAACTCATGCCGTATATTATGAGACCTACATCCAATCATGCAGGCTCCAGAACCCTGGGCTGTGCTCTGGGACTGAGGGCTAGTGGGTCAGTTAGGTTGAGGAGGGTGGATGTGACTTGCCTGTGTACTGGGGGATAACAGACCCGCGCACCTCCAACACAGTCACTGCAGAAGCCCTTTCCAAGCTCCTACACTACAGCCATGCCCATCTTCTCCCAGAAGGACACTCGTGCAGGATGTGGCTCCTTGGGCACACATGACAGGGGTGGAGGAGCTCCCCATGCCTTGCTACGCTCGTGGCTCCAGCATCCCATTCCCCTGCAGCTGGTAACAGTAGGGTGCCAGAGGGGAATGAACCAGCAAGCGGGATTTAAAAACCAGAGCAACCCACCCTTTCAAGGTCAGACTCAGGTTGAGCTGCACAGGGTTTTCTCTAAGAGGCCACCGGAGCCCTTTTGTTCCTCGCTGCTCTCGCCATGTTCATCCCAATGTACATGTGAAAGGAACAATTAACAATAGGGCACTCCTCTACGAGGATCCAATGCACTTTGAAGTGTCCACCCAGCAAAGGCTCAAGAATGATACATCATTTTCCACTGTGAACATGTCAAACTAGTACAGCAATTGAAAAAATGTCTCCACATGCCTTCCCAGCATGCAGACAGGGACCAGCTGGAGAGCTACTTCATATCCGACATGTCACCTCCTGACAGCTGTCTTCTTGGGAATTTTTGGTATGTAAAGTTTTCTAACTCCTTTTTTTAAGTAAAGCACAAGAATAGATCCATTGACTTGAAAATTCCAGTCAGGCCTCTCCTAAAATGAAGTATTTCCTTTGAGACTTACTGAAAAAGAGAGGAAAGATTTTCCTGCACAAAAATACCTGAAAAGTTTTTCTTAAGTGTCACTAATTGTAAGCAATGTCAACCTTTTGTCACTTCTACCAAAATCTCATAAAGTTTCTTTCCAGGCTGAGGGCCCCATTCAGCAAAGGTATTCCAGCATTAGGTTATCCTGGACCATGTGAACACACTCACTAACCAAAATGCACAGCATTAACTGGGGCAGGGATCCCTCCCCCATGAGTGCCACAAGCATTTCAAATAGCAGAAACACCTAAAATATGCTGGTAAAGCAAAAGGCAGCTCAGTGAACAATTGAGCAGTACAGAGATTATACAGAAGTCACTGTTTTGACAGTAGTTAACTCAAAACTCTTTTTCCTTCACTGAAAGGAAGGGTTTTGTCCATCCTAACCTGAGCAGCAGACGTTACCCCAGGGTTCACCCCACTATCAGGATAAGAACTGTGAAAATCACTTAGTACTTTCTGGGAAGGCCTGGACTGAAATCAGCTCTTGGTGGCTGTATCTGCTTGTCTGACGTACACATCTGAATGATAAGCACCATTATCCTCATCTCTTCCCCATGGGTGTCAAAACTAGGCAATCTCTGTTAATTAAAAAGAGAAATCCACAAAATCTATCAGATTTTTATTTGAAAAATATGGCTTCTTAACAGCTATCAAAATATGTTCTTTAGAAACTCCATAGAGTTTTGGAGTTTTATTTGAAAAATATGGCTTCTTAACAGCTATCAAAATATGTTCTTTAGAAACTCCATAGAGTTTTGGGGAGGGGAGGGGAGGAATAAATTTCCATTGTTTTGTAAATTTTTTTAACTATTTTTCCCCATTTGGGTCACAGTCCTGTAACTCCTTGTTGAGCCTAATGGATGTGAACTTTGAAGCAAAGAGAAAACAGGGCTCCAGCTGTTTTGAAATATTAGACAGTTAGCTGGAACATCTCACATGGGCCACGTGTGAATTGTTCCTTTTCTTTGACCAGTCCACTATGGGCAGTTAAAAGCAAAGATAATTTAGTTGTGTGATCTGTTTTCACTCACCTGCTGCCTCCTAAGCCTCTGCTTTGCCTTCACACTTGAAAAGGAGAGCCAAGAACCTGAGGGGAGGTGATGATGATTCATGGTGAAAACAAAAGTAGTGGCCTGGAGAGGAATAGTATTGGAATGGAGGAAGACCACTAAAGTTCTTCCTTGGGGATCTTGATTTTAGATTTCATGTTGACAGTGACTGAAGTGGAAAGATGTTAATGATGCACTGATGGCATAAAAATGGAAGATGTTATTTAACATCATACTGCAAGAGGTAGGTGACCTTAAAGGTGAATGCAATGGGAGAGGAAAGAATTGCAGTAACTGTGAGCCATACACCTCAGGAACTGATAGGAGGAATTTCTGTCATGAGGAAGAATGTCATTGTCTGGAAATGAAAAGGAAAATTAGGTCATAGGATAAAAGTTAATCTCCCTCCATCTAGTCTGACTGCCAAACTGTGTGGAGGGGAGAGGGGTGAGGGAGAAAGGTGGTGTGGTACTGATGGCACTCAGGATCCCAGACAGGCTTAGAGCCTGGCCCCAGCCTGGGATGAGAGCTTGTCCATTCCAGGACCTGCAGGTTCATTTGAAAGGGATGTCTGGCAATGTGTGCATAGGGGTGCAGCCAAAGGCCTTAGCATCCCTTCCTGCACCCCAGCACGCAGGTGCTGCAGACAGCAGCAGGGACATCTCTGCCTGGCACTGACCCTCACACAGCCTTGTCCTGCCCCAGAGCTGAGTCCTCTAAGCTCGTGGAAGGAGAATATGGGATTTCTCCCCATTCTCATGCTATCCAGTTGTCCCCTTTTCTCACCCACCACATCTTCTTGTTAAAACTAACACCTCTGTTCCCAGGAGAACAGCAACCTGGCACTCCAGCAGATGAAGCTTTGATTCTTTCCCCACCCTCCTTTTTTTTTTTCCTCTTGACAGTCTGCTTTGACCTGAGTGACATCCTCTCTTTGCTTTCAGTCCCTGATTTTCTGCACTTGGGGACAGACTTTGAGCAGGCAGTAAGTGTTGAGGCCATGCAGAGACAGTGCGGGGGGGCTGCTGCTACCCCACAGCCTGCCATTCAGGCAGATGGTGGAGGGGGCCAATGTGAATAGCTCCTGTCAGTCTCATAGAGAGAACTTTACAATTGTGCTACGTGTTGGACTGCACGTGACTAATGCCATTCTTCTGCAGGCTGCAGGCAGGACACAGCTGTTTCTTTAAGGAGAATTTTGTTTTTCTGGGCAGAAAAAAAGCACCCGTGACAATATTGTATCCATGTATCCAATATTACACTCCAGAATTAGGCATGATCAAAGCCCATCCTGCCTTTCTCTGCCTCTCTTTCTGGTAAATAAGATAATGTTTAAAAAAAGGCGTGGCCTTGGTTTGGTCCTTTTGGAGGTTTAAATTCTACCTCCCCACATGGCAGGTATGCACTGAGAAAAAGAAACAGGGCCAAATATAGGTTTCTTTACATAATTCTGGAGTAAATAAGTATTTCAAGAGCAGGACGAACTCCATGCCAAATGCTACAGGGTGCGTCTGTTGATGAGAAACAGTGCTGCAAAAAGAATTTTAAAAATACAGACATTATTGTGAACATATGAAAGGTGACTTCCCACTCTTAAAAGCTGCAAAATAAGAAATATACAATGGGCTCTGGACAGGGAAAGAGTCTGGATCTTGAACTTACAGTACAGAAGAGCCATGCCAGACCAGAAGGATAGTGTTCCTCTTGCCCACATTTTGACCAGGCTCACAGCTCTGTTCTCTGCTCTACTCTCTTGGGCAAGGCTTCTCCACATGGGTGTTTCTGTACTGAAATCAGTGCTGGGCTCCTCAACCCAAAACCTCACCCCTGACCCTCCTGCACCTGCATTCCCTTACCACGGGGCATGGCCCTGTCCCACAGCCCAGCTGGGGCTGCACTTGCACTTAGGCAGCCCTCAGCACCTGGACAAGGTGCAGGCAGCCCCAGGCCTTGAGCTGGCCCCCATGTCAGGATGACCAGGAGGCTTCAGGCAGGCAGCAATCTATCTAGCAAAGCACAGAGTGTGGTTCTACCCCTAACATTTCCTTCCGACTGCCTCCCTTGTATTCCAGACACAGCATCTGCCCACCAGCGCTGGTGAATCATCCCATGGAGTGTGGAGCTGGGCAAGAGCCTTGGTTTGGCTTGTGCATGAGCATCACCCACAGGTGTGTGCAGGCATTGGCTCAGCACAGGGGGAGTTCAGAGAGGATGAGCTTTGCTTAAAGCCTTTGCCATCCCCTCTAAAGGGTGAGCCAGGAGGTGTCTGAGCAAAAATGGTGTCTTTGATCTCTTTCTCTTCCTTCCATTAATAAGCCACTGAGGCTGTAACAAGCTGTTTTTCTGTGGCATAGCAGTCCCAGCTCAGAATACGTTTGTGCAGCACAAATTGACATTGGACCCACACTTTTTTGAGGTATTTCATACATAGGATTGATAGAGACAATAAAAGCTAACACTAACTACTATTTCAGTTTGTCTTTGTTGATAAACAGTTAGAAATAACAAGGGTCATTATTGTCAAACCAAAAAAAAATTCCTTTCTTATGTGTAATGACAGAAATAGCTGATGAACTACAACCCTCTTCTTTTATCAGATCTTCAAACTCTCTTGGTGGTCTGCAGTACAGAAGCCATGGGGGAGCTCTTGCAGTCCCAAGTGTCCTACTGGAGGGATGCTAGGATGAAGACTCAGTATCCAGCCTAGCTGGGCTGAACTATCCATGCAGAAGACTTAGAAAAAACTGTAAAGGTCTCTAAATCTTCTCTACACTACCTGTTGTCTTGACTGGTAACTTTAGCACTATTCATAGTTTGGGGAATTCAGCCACCTTTGCAGTAGGCAGCAGTTGCACAAGGAAGCAGAACCAGCGTGTACCAAGTTCGATGTCATCCCTCCATCCCAGTTTTGGAAGTGTCCTTCTCTAAAATTGACCTTATGCTTCAAAGGAATATGCTTCAAAGGAAGGTGACAAGGGCTGCAGCTGCTACTGAGGGTCACCACGGGAACCCCTAGAAGGGTCCATAGGACGTGAGTGCCAGGAAATGCAAAGAAGTGCCAGGAAGTTCACACTGCACTTGCTGAGCAACTGGGGCATGAGGAGCTTTTCAGGACCCTGCTTTTCTGCAGGGTCGGTAGAGGGAGAAACTTCCACAGAAAAGACAATGATCATCATACAGACTGAAGAACCAGGCACTTCTCTGCAGTGCTTGCTGCCGTCACCCTCACTGCCTTGATGGTCTCCTACACCCTTGTGCTGAGCACCTCGAGGCTAAGTGGGTATGCCAGCTCTGCCTCTCAGCGTGATGCATTTGATTCCTAGGCTGTGTTTACACAGGTGGGTGGCTATCACCTGTGGAAAACGCCCGTCCGCCGTGTGCCTTTGCTGCAGGGAACAGCCAGGTCGCCGGTGTGCCTTTGCTGGGGTGCCCTGGGGAGCCCGAGTCGGGGCCGTGTGGCGGCGGTGCCACGAGGGGGCGCTGCGGGAGCCCGACTGCGCCCGGCCGCGCTGCCCCAAGTTTGCGCGGTGCTCCTGCCTCCCTCCCTCCGTCCCTTCCTACCTCCCTGCCTGCCTCCATCCCAGTGCTGCTCTCGGCCCAGGCAGCAGCAGCCTTTGCTCCGGCCAGAAAAGCCAGTATCAGGGATTAATTGCTATTTTTAACAAATCCCCTCGCCTCTTCTTCTCCCCTTTCACACGGCGATGCGGGCTGCGGTCGGGAGGTGCTCTCCTCTCCCCACACGGTGCTGCTGCTAAGGAGAGTAGGAGAAGCCATCGCGGGCGAACAAACGAGCCTCTGTGTCCAGGAGCTCCTTGCCGGACAAAAGGTTCAAAGACGCCTGAGAAAAATCCTAGGCGGCCATAGAGCTACCTCAGTTCAGTGGGCCTGAGCAGTTTCAGCACCTTCAAGGTGCTTGAGTCCAGTTCTTCGGGACCAATCCTGCATAAAGCATCAGGAAGATTGTCAAAGGAAAAGGGGGTCTGCAGAACATATTGCGGTGAAGAAATTGATCAAATCACAAAGCCAATATAAATCAAACTGTTGGTGATCAGAATCAGTCTCAGCTGGAGCTCAGTATTTGCTTCAGGTGTTTTGGGCTCAGTACTACCACTGAAGCCAAACTTTAAGTGAGCATGGATTTTTACAGGTACAAAATTAGGTTCCATCATGAATTTTCTATTAAAAATACAAGAGCTGGGTACTTGGAGCAGATTAACACTCTGTTTTCCTGGAATATAACAGTGTTTACATCCACTGGGATCCTATAGTGGGTGTTGATGGGAGGCAGCAGGGTTTGGTATGTGCTCCTGCAGAATGTAAAGGACTTAGAACATCAATATGCTGAAGTAAAAAAAAAACAAACCACCAAAACAAAAAAAGAATTATGTTTATTTGCCTTAACACAATCTTTTCAACCATCTCTGGCAAAGAGAATTCTAATAAAGAAAAAAATAGTATTTAACTGTTTATGACAAATAACAAGAAGAATACGTTGTCCAAAACCTAATTTTTCAAGTCTGATATTAAGTTTGGCTTTTTTCTTTCTGCCTTCAAAGAGTCTGGTACATAGGAAAGTCTGTCACTGTTGCACAAGCTAGATCTGTGCATGCAACTGCTAGGCGTAAGCAGAGCTTCACATGAGAGACAGTGATATTGGGGCGCCTGGTCTGATCCATCATGGGGACCAGGGATGTTAATCCAGATGGATAGTGCTTTTAAGTAGTGCTTCACTCACAAAATTCTATAATCAGTAGCTCATGGTGAAGGAGAAGATTTGTTGCTATTTCTGAGAGTAGCTGAAATGTCTATTACTTGCAGTGTGATTTGCACCTTGGCACTGTATATCTGACGAGACCTTTATATCTGAGGAGGCTTTTATACTTAAAATACTTATCAGAATTTGTATTGTTTTCTTCATGAAAGCGTATTGTGGAGCTACACTCAAGGACAGCAGAGAGTGATACAAGCAACACTTTGGCACAGCTTTGGCAATCCTCAGCTTAGTGACTGCTGTTTTTTCTAGCACAGAGGGATGACACACAGTAAACTAGAAGAGACTCACCAGTTTGCCAGCCTGACTGAAGCCAAGCTCTGCACCTGCTTGTCAGAGAAGGACCTGTAGACAGTAGGGCTGCCTGCACTGAAAATAAATGGGAAAAGGAAGGATGAAAATGCAACTTGCTGTCCCGCTAGAAGTCTCCTTCTCACTTACGAGAAGAGGTATAAGCATAGTATGTGTTTTGCTCCAGATCCCAGTTCAGGGGAACACATGGGCACAGATTTTGTGCACTATACAGATGTCAACACAGACTTCTTCACATGGACTCTAATAAATGAACCTTTGATTAGCACCAGTCAGTTCTCCCTAACCCACTTCTTTGGTACAATACAAAAGACTCCTCCACTGCATTCCCATGCTCAACAGAATGCTAATTCTTGGATACTGAAAGAGTCCCCAAGCCTGAGCTGGTAGAGAAATCACCCTCAGCCTAAGAGCTTAACCTAGGTGTATAGCACCCTTCTTTCAAGGATTAGTTTTGCTAGAAAATGCAATAGGTTGACATTTCTTATAAACAGGTCATTACACCTGCATTGTTCCCAGAGCTGAAGCTTTGATGGCGAGGTGGAACAACTCTGGACAAAGGGAAGCACAGTCAGTCTCTGGAAAGCAGACCCTATTGGATAAATCGACCAGAGCCAAACAATGAGAACAACATGGCATTCAACTAAGTGTGCTAAAAGAGCTCAAATTTTAAATTGCTGAGCTACCAAAGCAGAGCTTACACCAACCACCATCTCAAGGAACAAAGGTGAGTAATGTGTTACGTAGCTGTATGAATGACAGAATAAATAAAGCAACATTTCCTCTGGACTGGTGGTAAATTTACAAAAGGAGTGTCCAAGGGGTTATGTTGGGATCAGTGCTGTTCACCACCTCTCTATGTGGCATGTCAAAGCAGGTGAATACTGGCAAAGTTTGCAGATGATACAAAATTATTCACAATAATCAAGGCTAAAGCTGACTATTGCAGAAGGAGCTTATAATATCAACTGACAGTGAAGTGCCAGATGAAATTCAATATTGACAAGTACAAAGTAAGGCACTTAGGGAAAAAATAGCTCTACTTATACATGTGCAGTGATAGTCTCTAGATAGCAACACTTAGGAAAGATCTTGGGTAAGTGAAATTAAGGTATGAGGTTTCTGAAAACATCACTTGTTGCCCTGAAGCAGTCAAAAGGCAAATTGGATAGTAGGAGTTATTGAATGAGGGAACACAGTAAAGTAGAACAGAAAATAGTATTACAGCACTGATCTAATAACTTTCAAAAAGATATAGAACAGGTAGCAAGGATGGTCAGAGTTTTGTAACAGTGTATTTTTCAGGAAAGACTAAATTAGACCTTTCCAGCTTGGAAAGAAAACTACCTGAGGGGACTTGATGTAAGTGTACAAAATCACCAATGGCATGGAGGAGGTAAACAGGACAAGGTTAATTTGTGTTTCTCCAATGCAAGAATTAACAAATTGAATTATCCTACAGTAGATCTAAACCATAAGGAAGGAATTTTCCACATGATGCATTAAACCATGGGACTTGTTGCCAAAACAGCTACTTGTTCTTGCACAAATATGTTTAAAGAAGACTTAGACAAAATCATGTCATATAGAACCATTATTAAGATGAAATATCCACCTTCAGCCTGTAGCTCAGAGACTCCTGAAACTATCAATCGTCAAAAGCCAGAGCAGTACAGACCATTGTGTACTGCCCCCGTCCTTGTGCACTTCCTTAAATATCCACATGTGCTGACATCTGAGGTCAGATTCCGGACTATAGAGACCTTTAATCACAATCACTAGAGCATTTTCATTTGAAGGAATGGGAAAATGCATCCTGGATATATAATGCAGTGAGAGGCAAGGAAAAGGTATACTGGAACCATATGCAAAACAAGGTCCCATTTCCCTCCACCTACTATTTACAAGTTTGTTTGGGACAATTCTGCATTGATAGCAATTTTGTTTTGTTCCTCATAAAAGGACATCTGCAACTCAGCAAGGCTGAGTTATGATTTCTTTAGAAGATTAGATTGTTCTGTGGGGAGCTAACATAATTTAAAGTGTCATCCATCATGAAAAAAAGCCCTTTATTTTTTTTGAGAAGATTTTATTTCAGTTGCTGTTGTATTATGGTCTCAGTCACGGCATCTTTCCTTACACCAGAATATACAGTACTAAGCCCATCAAAACAAAAGTCTCAGTCCAGTTCTGAAGGCAGCAACATCCTGCTTACCTCTGAAGCCTCTCTCCAGCATGGCTGAAAGTCAGGGTGGCCATTCATTTCCATACACTTGTGTGTATGCTTGCAGATTTGTGGCACAGGAGAAAATCCAAGCCAGAGAGAGAGAAAATTACATTCTTTCTTATTTTCTTGTTTGCAGGCCTCATCAGGCATTCAGATGCACTAGTTCAGTAGCACAGTATCTGACTGTATCCAGACTGAATATGGGGTCTAAGACATAAACTAGGCAGTTGTTGAGGGCACCACACAGCTGTCAGCAACCAGATGTGGGCCTGACGGCCAGAGCAGACAAGCTCCTGGGGCAGCACAAATTCAATTTTGTTCAACTTGCTGCTGAGTCTCACGTTGCACCGCCTGGTTTGCAAACACGGGAGGCATGTTCCCAGTGGAGCTAAAACCACTGAGATGGAGCTGTTTCTGCTGTCCCACTTTATCACATAGACTTCATGACTACATTTGAAGACATATTTGACACCTAGACAAAAGCCAAAGACTTTAAGATTTCCCAGGAGTGAGACAAATACCCATCCTCAGCCCCACGAGCCTTCAGATACTGCAATGAAGTGTTTGGTAGAAAAACTTTGGTTGCTTTCTGTTTCAAACAGCTCAGCTTTGATAAATGCATCAGGATTGATCTGTGCTGTGCATCCCTTAACTGAGTTACATGTATAATCCTCCCTGGAATAGAACATTTACATTTCACTGACCTAGTTGAAAAAATGCATTAATTTTAATTTATGCAAAATTCTCCCAATAGAAGAGTGAGAGGAGAGAGGCGATGTCTTATTTGCAGTCCTTGCCTGCTTGGAGCTAGAAGTGAAGCCAACTTTTTAATCAGGATTTTTTGAAAATGCTGAAGCATTTCAATGGGTGTCTTGTTCATATAAATACAGACAGAGCTTTTTTACCTCCCATATATCTCACCTGGTCACAAATACAGAATGTGCCATTATCCTGTCTCCTCTTCACTGAGTGGTGCCTCTCTGCCTCTGGAGACCCCAGGGCAGTGGGGCACCAGGGACAGTTTAACGCAAACTTCAGCCAGACACCTCATTTTGACTCCCCCTGTTGCACATCTCTTTGGAGGCTGATCCCATGTGGAGACAATAGGGAACTTTATTGTTGAAGAAGGAAGTTAATGGTGCATATTCCTATATCATCTGACCTGAAAAGCTCCAAGAGCATAGTTATCCCCCAGCTCTGCCCCAGTGCTGCAGCTCTCTCAAAGGAAAAATGGCCAGTAATGTTCGTGAGAACTGGTTGTGTTGCCCAAAATTTTTCTGCAGGGTCACTTCATCTGTCTTAGTGAGTCAAACGAAACAGGTATATGTACAAAAGGGACTGAGTGGATGGTGGTTTTATATTGCTTCAGCATGGAGAAACAGAGGGATAGATGCCTTCATGTCACAATTCCCTTTAGTAAGGATTACTTCAGGGTCTTGACTCAGCAATGTTGCTGCTACTGCAGCCAGCCAACCCTGTTTCCACATGGGAGGTTGTCAGAGCAAGGAAGAGCTAGGAGCCATCATTATTTGCTCAGCAGGCTCTTTGGCAGCTACCAACATTGCTGTAGTCAGTGCAAAGTAAACCAATTAAGTAGCTTTTCATGCCAAAATGGCCCAGGGAAAGGAGAGCACCACAATGGCTAAGTCATCTTTTTCTTTACTCCTGCTTGAAGAGCAGATTTGGGGCAGGTGAGCATGAGGTCCTCTCTCTATCCCTGGAGGCTCAAACCCAGCCTGCCTTACTCATGCTGACAGCCCAGCTGTGGCTGAGGGGAGCTGTTCTCTCTGTGCCCAAAGCAGGAACTCTGCGAGTCCGAGCAATGCCACAGCTGTCCACAGGAGCCTGTATGTGACCTGAGGGAGCAGCTCAGAAAGCCACTGATCTGGGAGATGTTCAGGTCCAGACTCTGCCGTGAGTCCTCACAGAAACATCAAACACAGCCTGTGCTCATGCAGTGTATCTGCACAGCATGTTGTCTCATGTAGTCCTTGACAGCTACCATGTAAACACAGGAACCACAGCCTGAGCAAGCGAGAGGGAAAAAATAAACATAGACGTATCTGCAACTGTGTAATTCTTAAATCTCCTTATCATGTAGTACCCCTGCTGTTTATAGTCTTGCACCTATCTTTGTTTCAAAATCACCTCTGTTGTAACTCTAAAAACGAGAAAAATGTCCCTTGTAGGTGCAAGTAAGCATCTGTATTTATTGGAGTATCGCAGGGATGGATTTTATTGCTAATGTGTAAGGGTAAGAGCCACCATGCTTTCAGGAGATTGCTGCCCACCTGACATGGTATTTTTTTCTTGGTTGCTGGTATCTTTAGCTTACAGTAAAGCTCATTTCAGATGGAAAGTACTGTAGATGTTTCGCTCATTACCAATGGAAATGCAAAAGTGTGTTCTCAGTAAGGCTCTGAATGTGCATATCTCCAGCTGTTTAAGGACACGTATTGCTGAAGAAGGGCAATCCCTACACTAGACTGCAGCTGCTCGGAGAGATACAGTATCGTAAAATGCAGACAGTGATTTGTGACAATAGAGACATTTTTCTTCTTTTCCCCAGCAAAAAAGCAGTCATTTTGCACTCTACCTTATGCAGAATGAAGAAGCTTCTATGAAAAGTAACTTTTCCTGTTTTCTAATAAATGAATACCAGTAACAGCAGGAGTACAGTATCAAGCAGGTATAAATTAAAAAAGGGAAGGAAAGCAGGAGGAATAGTGTCCAAAGAAAGTACCCCATCAGCTCCCAGAACATTTCCAAAGATTTATTTGGTAATTAAACCAGCAATATTAATTTCAGATATTAGGACCCAATTGTCAACATCTCAAGCCTAGGTAACTCACAAGCTGTCAGATGTCCTTCTAAATACACATGCACTCTCACAGATTTATTTTTTTCTGCAGCTGGACTTTGGAACAGTCTTAGAACAATTGTTTCAAGACAGATAAATGGCTATGCAATGACACAACTTTTGCTAAAAAGAGAGTAAATAGAAATAAGTAATATCAATGAAACAATGTGTATCTCTTGATACAATTTAAAATTTGGAGAACTCTGGCAGGACAAAGGGAATTTTATTAACCCTTCTTCCAGGCATGAAAGTGTTGAGAAGAGACCCACATTGTTCACTAGCATGAGTAGCCAAGGCTTGGTAAAAGCAGTTTGCAGGTAATAATACTCTTTCAGCATAATCTTTACTTTCCATGGAATTTCTCATGACCTTCAGGAATTTGATTAACTCATAGTTTATATGGATTTGCTATTATTAATCTGGTTTGGTTTAAGAATCAACATGGCATTCTGTAATGTCACTCTAGGGTCAAAGCTGACCGAAGACTTTCTTGAGAGAGAAGATTGTTCCAAGGTTTTTAACACACCTGGTGTTTTGTGCCTTCGCATCCAGACACTTGCTGAGAAAAGCAGCACAGAATCATGAGTGTTCTCTGTCACCAGGTAGGATTGCTTCCAGTAGGGGTAGTCCACTGTGCCATACCCTGGACCAGACCCTATTTTCTATGGCGGGTCTCTACCAGTACGGGCACTTGGAGGACCAAACTGCAGGTGCTGGTAAATGTGTTTTGAGGGAAGAAGTGATCTATCAATAGACTGGCAAGGCTTTTTATATGAACTAAACTGGCCCGATGTGATCCCACAACATCTAGGAACAAAACTATCCCTAAACATGTGTTTTGTTTAACTTTTGTTTGCCACCTTTAGGACAAGCTTGGTTGAATACCACAAGGGTTTCTGGCATGGTAGCCTCAACTGGCTTGATGCAGATGTTCCTTCTCTTCTTGCTATTACTTTAGTTCATATTTATGCAAGCACACTGGTCAGAAGCTCCTTGAGAATAAAATAAAGCTTTAAATAAGAATGAGTCATTAATTATTCATTCACGATTTCCTGGACCATTTAGGTAACCCATGTTTCAGCTAATGGGTTAATTCATTTTATGTCAGTTCAGCTGTGTCACATTTTGTCATGTTTCTTGATTGTGTGAGTGAAACCTTTAAAATGGGATGTAGCAAGTAAGGAATACCTTGCTCATACAGTAGAGTAATTCTTGGGTTGGTGTGTGACTGACTGTTCAAATTACTACATCCAGGCCAGTGCAGCCAGCCACCACAGGGTGAATGCAGCACATCAGCTGCACAGAGAATAAGTGGAGTTTGAAAATTTCGTGGCAGACCTGGTCCCACTGCTTTGAACGAAACTTCCCCTTTTTACAAACCTTTTGTAAGAAGAAAAGTTAACTGGCTCTACAAAATGTTTAGCACTATCACCTGCTTGTTTGTTTTTGTTTAACAGTGACTTTCTAAAACCTTTTAAATGCCTATTGTCACCACTGGACTGAGTCTGATTTCGTTATCTGGATGCACTTCCCAGGATAGCTGTTACCAAAAAAAAAAAAAAAAAAGGGAGCAAAAATAAAGAAAACCACAGGGGAAAAAAAAAAAAAGGTGAAAAATTGAAAACTGAACTGATTCAGAAGGGTTTTTTCTAAACTTATTTTTGTATTTTAATGCACAAGTGTGCCCATTAACCATTCAGCATTTCAGCAACTGTAGAACAAAGAAACCTTAACATGCCAGGACTTAATTGTCCTTTGCTTTAGTCTTCTGTCCAGGCTGAGCTTCAGCTTCTCCTCTTTGTATTTTCCTCCATCACAGATTCACATTATTTCTATCTTCATCTTCCTAACAGCTCTTGCTTAGAAGTAGAGAAAAGTAGGATCTCTCACCCATATGTTTATCTTGCTCCTGGGAATTATCTGAATAGAAAATGAGCACAAGCAACACTCATTTACCATGAAAAAGCAAGCTGGAAAGTGTCAGAGAGCTGCAATGAATGAACTCCTCTTGCTAATGGCTAGCTGGCCTTGTTATTAATATAGTTATAATAATGTTAAGCTTCTCTATTAAGTCAGCAGACAGAAGCTATTGGTTACACTTAATTTCTAAGAAACAGACCCATTTTTCAATTATATTGTAATTCATGGTGCCTTTAAATGCCTGGAAAATGCATGTTCAAGAACATCTCATTGAGGATGCTGCAAAGTTTAACTAAAAGAAAAGTTTCTGTTTAGAAGGACCACATTTTCTGGTCCTTGTGATTCACTTCTTCCCTGTTCCCAGATGAAGGGAAGAAATTTATTACCCCTGTGCAGATTTGGAACCAAAATTCATAACAAATAAAACTGAAAGTAAGTGAAGATCATCCTGAGGACATGACTGAAGTTGTGTTCTTAAAACTCTCTGCCAGAGCCCTCCAGATGCTGAGTTACCTGGTTGTGCTCAGCAGTCACATACTGCTGTTGCAGTTTTGGAGTGCCTGTCAGCATCAGAGGACAGATGTTAGAGCACATTTATCTCTTCCTCATGCCTCTGTGCCCCTTGTGCAAGGGTCCATTCTCAGTTCCTACCTATTGCTGGGGCATAGATATGTTGCAGTCCATCCTGGGGCTGCGGGCCACCCAGGGGAGCAGGGCAGCAGGATCCTCACGTCTCTCAAGTTTCTGGGTGTGCAGGGAAATAGCGTTAGCTCAAGGATGCCCCTGGACAGTGATGAAAGCAAACCAGAGCCCATGGTGTTTGCATCTGCATCACTGTACATACACACTGTACATATCTGAGCTCCCAGCAGCATTACTGCCTCCTCCTGCTGTGCACACCACTGTGGGGGCTGGCTCCAGGTACAGACTGTGTTACCATGCCTGTTCGGGAGGGAAGCAGAGTCTTCTTCCCTCTTGGTGTCCTTGTCAGTTGCTCTCTTTCTCACATTCTTTGTGTTGCTCTGATGAGACAGCTCAGCTCCTGCCAGCATGGCAGCAGTGATTTACTGTTCACATTGTGGGTAGGGACAGGGCCTGAGGTATGTCCCTTATTCCCCCATCTCTTGGTCTCTCAACTCCAGTGACTTGCACTGCACTGTTGACATGAGCACACCTTTGTTTGAGGTCCAGCTCAGCAGGACTTTTGTAAGAGCCCTGGTCCCAGGCAGTGGGGGCTGTTGTTCAGCTAGTAATCCCCTTTTCTTTGGGGGTGTAGGGGTGTCTATGATAACAGTGAACATTTCTGACACTCTCAGGACAAAGCACTGGCTGCAGAGCAGCCACATTTCACCTCCCTGTTTAGAATGAACCAGCCTTTTGAATTTGAGAGTGACTGATATTCATGACCTTTTCATCTCAGAAGTAAAGGACTGTCTTTAAAATATGCTCTGCCTGTGTCTTGGGATGTGCAGTGAGCTGACCTGCCCTCGAAAACAGGACTTGAAAAGACTTCACTTCCCAGGGTCTTGGTCCTGTGAAGGGAATTCGGGGTTTGATCATTCAGGGCAAGAAACTACACATGTGATCAGGGTAGACAGTTTCACTTTCCATCTCGTTCAGCTGTGACCAATGCCAGGGCATCCTGCATCTGAGGCTGCTGATGGCAGTAGGGCTGGCTGGTTGGAGGAGACATGCCAGAGCCTGAGTGCAGGTCCCACCATAGGACACAGGACAGGACCTGCCCCAGTGCCAGCCAAGTTACAGTAATGTATAGCTTGTTGTCCTCCCAGTGTGTCTTGTACTGCCATTTTGTGGTGGGAATAGTCTCATCCACTGACAGGGTTTGGACTTGAAACCAGTGGATTTGAAACCCCCTGAGTGGTCATGAGGTTTGGAAAACTGAAACCATGTTTTGTAGATCCACTAAACTGGTGCAGTTGGCACAGCAAGAGGAAGAACCCCTGTGTATGGTGCAGGGAAAATGCTTCCTTAACAGGGATGAAAAATTAATTTAAGATATGAGTTATCTTCCTGCACAGACTTATAAAGACAACATGTACAAATGGGCAAGAGGGTTGATGTATTTTAATCACAGCTACAGGGCTTTTTCTTAATTTCCTACATACCTGAATAGAAACAAATATCTGACAGATATAACTGGGGGTCTGATTCCAATTCCTTGCAAGAAATAGCAAGGCCAGGATTGTTGCTTGCAGGCTTATCAAAATTACAGCAAGATACAATTATCTATTAAATAATTGAAAAAATAAAAAAATAAATAGAACCAAGGAGTCAGAGAAGATGATCACAGTGAACCTTTTAAGCTTTAACATTATGATAATATAGAAAGGATATTATTTTCAGTGCAGTACAAAAATGTCTGCTCATTGCTAAGCATTATTATTTTCATTAAATCACTAGTAATGCCTAAACCAAGGCAGAGTTTGTTTCCTCTCTACACAGTGGAAGGGAAGTCCTGAGAATTGCAGACCTGCAACTGAGAATTAAATTAGGCTGATGATATTTTTGCAGCTTTTGGCTTCTTTTAGTGTACCTCCTTTTGCATGAATGCTCTTTTCAAGCTGGAGCTCTGCAGCTGTACATAGGCATGGGAAAAAAAAACCAAGAAAACTTTCTCAAGTATATGCATTAGCAACTAGTCCTGAGGCCCATCTGAAGCTGTTGTACCTGCTTAGGCAGTGTTTAAAGAGCTTTCAGATCGTAATGAATTTATGCACCCTACTTCATTTAAATACATGGAGACGCCATTTTTAAGTGCATAATCCTGAGCTCTCGGGTTTTGTTTTGCACATCAGACAGGAGGGTACTTGGGATCAGTCCCTGTTCACACTGCCATTATGAGGGAATAAAATCTATTTCAATAGTAATGTGCCCTATTACTCTCTTTTTGAGCTAGTGGTATCCAAGCCTTCCTAATGTCTTTCAACAGCCTTTTTCCCATCACGAGGATGAATGATGGGAAACAGGAAGTGCTATTTTTCTGTACATTAAATAAAAAAATTGAGTAAAAATTAAGTAAAAGTTAAGTTTAAAAGTACAAAAAGTAAAACATGCATCTCAGACCTTGATAGACTAAAGTCATCGTGCTCTTCAGGGGACAGATCCAGATGAAATCTCATCCATGCAGATGAGGCTGACACCTTCCCTGTGATCTGAAAGAGGAACAAGGCTAGAAGATCTCCTGTGGCAGTGACACTAGGAGCTGGCAAAACAGCAGCAAATTTGGCTTGCACAGAAATCTGCATGGTGGCAAGCTTGCCCCAGCAGGCTAGTTAAAGCCACCTTGAGTACCCCGACTCAACAGGGCTGGCATGCCAGGAAGCTTCAGACTCTTTTGAAACTGTACTGACTTCAGCTTGCCCCTCAATCCATACTCTGGTTGCTCTCTTTCTAAAGGAGAAAATCCTTTCACAATGCCCATGCTCCCCTCCCTGACACTGCCCCTTGCTGGTAATTAAATAATGGACTAATGGAACATGTCATGATGCTAAGTGCTTAAAAGATTTATCTTTCTGTCTTCATTCGAGACATTTTAGTATCAGCCAGCAGTTTCCAGCCATCATGATAATTTATTTTAATGATTTATGTGGAAAAACAAGACATTCCACAATACCTCTAAGACGGCTCCTGGAGTGTGGCTGTTGCTGGCTAACACTGCCTCTGGGAGCTGAGGTGCTCATTTACACCTTGTACTTCTCATCTCTGCGGGGAGGTGATTACCCCTGACAACAACACCCCTTGCCAGGGATTTTAAGCATTTCTGCTTGAAAAAGTATGAAGCTACCTGAAATTTAAAAAGCACAGTGCACAGGAACAACATGGGAAAGAATTATTTCAACAGTGCTCAATGCTGCAAAATGAAACAAAAAGAAACAAAAAGCCCCAAACAAACAAACTCAAGGAATAGATTTCCCCAAAGTAAGACCAAAACCTATTAAGGACATCAGAACAAAAACCAGGGAAGACAAGGACTGATCAATCTGGGGGAATAGTCAGACTCTATACTCTACCCTGTTGAAGCTTTCAGAAGCATTGACTGAGAGCAGCTGCACAAAGTACATTTTTGACCATAAAACAGTGGTGAGCCATTTTGCAAAAACATACAAGCAATTTACAGGCTCACCATTGCCTCTAGAACTGCCTGGTCTATCCATCTGCAAAGAAATATTGCCAGTTAAACAAGACTGTAGTGTACTAAAAGTTGACTTATCCAATTTCTGAAGCTCTTCAGTGAGCAGTGCCATCCATTCTTCTCTGAACTCAGTGATGTCCCTGCAAGTTACATTAATTTGCAGCCTGGGAGTCTGATCCCAGTCACCTCCAGCTTTGCTGCGAATGCCTTCCCAATACCAAGGGTGTGATATATGCAGACTTCCCTTGCCTATAAGCAGGGGGCTAAAGGGATTTTGAGAGTCATTCTCCTGCCAGTGTGAGTTGGTCAGCTAGAGTCAAAGCAATGTTCAGAAATTTCTGCCTTGCAGACACTGGAAGCAGGAACAGAGTGCAGCAGGCTGGCTCTCCTGGACCTGGGCAGCAACGTAGGCTGAGTGGAGCAAGGGGCAGAGCCCAGGATCAGGATGCTCAGCTCATGGCAGGGCCTGAAGGAGCTCTCCCATGCACCCACAGATATGTATGTGTGCAAGCAGGCTTCCAGTATGGTTGTGGTGACACCTCAAACACCACATCAGAGGGCTCTGGATGGACCTTACTCAGCTCACCTCTATGTATATGTGTTTTCCAAAAGTCAGAGAGTAAATTAAGACCTTCAGCAGGTGAGTGTGACTTTATCAAGGCCTTGAGCCTGTGCCGTTACAGTAGAAAAGAGGCAACAGACACTCCTGCCTGTGTGAGGCAGTGTGCACCCCACCGTCCCTTTTCCCAGGGCACGGGCTGCTGGCCACTGGCACACAACTCATTGATCATTGAAGGGAGCATTCTGCCTCGCTACGTGTTTGCAGTCAGAGACAGCTATCAGGGCTGTGGGGAACATATTTCCACTTAATAAGTAGGAGTATTCCTAAGTCTGAAGAGCAAGTTATTTTCTCCCAGGGACCATGAGGCCTGTTAAACATTACAGAGGGCACAGCCTGTCAAGTCAATCAGCAGACACAGTGCCTTGCCACAAACTCTGCCCAAGTAGGGCGTCTCCACACCAAGGACAGAGAGCACAAGCCTGAGCAGAGCTTGTCCTTATTCTCCTGCTCTCTGCTGGTGTAATGGAACTACCAAAGCTTTCTGCTACAACCTGAGCCAGCCCTGTTGGTGCTGCCTAGGTGGTGACATGCCCTGAAACTTCAGCAAACATTTGCCCTGTGTCTCTCCCCATGTTCCCCACCACCGCAACCCTATTTCTCCATCTCTGAGAAATTTCAACATAACCAGCAGCAGTAACCTTGCTAGGTAACACTTGTTTCCCAAGGCTACTGCGAGTGTGAACAAAGTTAAATAGACTTCCATCCAACTGGGGACCCTGTCACTGAACACTCAGGATTCAGGCATTTGTTCTTGTTACACTCTGCAAGGTGCAGGCTTTCTCAAAAGCAGTAGGTTTTTAACAGACTCCTTAGGTTTGATGGAGTGGTGTTTTTTGATAAATAATAAAATACCTAACTCAGAAATAGCTATTAATTATTCACTGAAATAGCAGCTACAACCACAGTTGCCTCCAATGCTCCATTACAGTCTACAACCTCCTTGTGAGGGGAAGGGGAAGGGCAGACACTGATCTCTTCTCTGGGGTGACCAGTGACAGGACTGAGGGAATGGACTAAAGTTGTGTCAGGGGAGGTTTAGGTTGAATATTAGAAAAAGGCTCTTCACCTACAGGGTGGCTGGGCCCTGGAACAGGCTCCCCAGGGAAGTGGTCACAGCACCAAGCCTGACAGAGGTCAGGAAGAGTTTGGAGAATGCTCTCAGGCACATGGTGTGACTCTTGGGGATTTTTCTGTGCAGGGACGGGAGCTGGACTCAATGATCCTTGTGGATCCCTTCCAACTCAACATATTCTTTGATTCTGTGAAGAACCGATCTCTCTATAAACAGACACTCCCCAGGTGACCGGATCATGATCCTATTGATTTAGTGGGTTTTCCCCATTTAGTTCAACAAGAGCAGGAGGAGCCACTTCGTTCACTTAAGTTACACTTGCAGACAGATCTACTGACTCCATGGAAGTTATGTCAGTCTCCGATGTCAGAAGACTGGGCGTTGAATTTTGTGCATGCTGGCATAACTCAGCAATAATCTGGATAAGTAGGTGAAGTCCAACTTCTGTCCATTATTTGCAACGATAAATACCCGCATTATTTGTCATCAAAACACTGATTGCTGATTTATAGGCTCAAATGGGCAAATCACTAGCAATAAAATATCATTATGCCTCTAGCTGAAAGTTTGATAGCTGATAGACAGTTTGGAATATCAACTGGTGCAAATAAAAAGTAAAGAATACTCTGAGGAGATATCCTAAGGACATCTCTGGATAGACACCAAAATGAAGTCAATATATAGGTGTCAAATTGGTACTAAGCAGGAAAAGCGGTAGGCCTTGCTATTAGCAGAGTGTTTTGATTCAGATACAATAATAAAATTACATTTTTAAGAGGATGGACAAAAACCTGGAGTTCTGGAAAGGAGTATCTTAGGTAACAGAAAGGCTTGCTGATTCCTATAAGAACCATATTCACCTGTAAAATCTACCATCTTAACACTGTTGGGATTTTTTTTAAGGAACACAAATGCTTTTCTACACTTTTAAACAAAATTAATCTTTCATCTGTAAAGACTAATAGCTGGTGGAAAACTGAGTTACAGCTAGGCATTTGGGCTGTAGGGAAGGTGCAGTAGGTAAACCAAACCCATGATTTACAGAGCTGAAAATGCTAAGCATTATTTTTCTGTTTGCAGCAATGGCTGTAACTGACTTTATCTTCCTTTAACACACTACAGCCTACAAGATACAGCACTTCCCTCTTACCATGCTATCTCCTGAGCATAGACAACACTGGAAATGATGACTCCTAAAAACTACTAACATGGCCTAAATGCTGTGGTATATTGTATTTTCTTTGTCCAAACCAGACAGAAAATCAGGATTGAAGCAAGCTGACATGTCTGGATGAGATGGGGTGGTCCTGTTCATGGAGTTTGGACTGACACAACCACTGAGGGAAAGCCCACATAGGAAGCATGTGATAAATTCATACCCACAAAAGCATTATCGAATAACAGCAGCACTGCTGTGTTCTCCAGTTTAGAAGGAAACCATATAACCACAGATTTGATTGAGCTTCTGCTGGGAAGTCGGTGTAATCATCACCTTCAAAAACAGGTCTGTTGTCTGTCACATAGAGACAAATTGCTTATGACACTTTGCACTGTTCAATTATTCTTACTTATAACAAGATTGAAAAGAAATTTCTCAGAGTGCTTGTTATCCATTTCATTCCCTTTGCAGCACTAGTGAGGGTGCTTGGCTTTAGCATGTCTTTGACTCCCTGAGCTGAGGAAGTTATCCTTTCCAAGCAGCTGGGCCTGAGGCTTTTTGCATCACATGTTGCTCCACAGAGACCTTAGGGAGCTGGCCACAGGCAGGTCAACATGAAAAAAGGTGGCAGAAATCTGCAAGATGTCATTGGCTTCAGCTCTTTTATCAGCACATATTACACAAAGCAGAATTTGCCCTTAATATTGTTTTGTTTTTCTTACATCAAAGGGCTAAATTATGCCCATTAATATGTGTAAGAGGCTTTTCAGTTATCTTTCTGATGCAAATTATATCATTTTGCATTATCCACTGATTATCTGCAGTTTGAAAAGTACCATAGATGTTGAGCAAAGCCTATATGTCAGTTCTCTCCTCCTCTGAGAACAGCATCCAAGCAAGCAAAATTGAAGCAGTCCTATGGGAATTCTAGTTTAGCTGTAGCTCAAGAGGGAAACCAGCCAGGGCTTCAGAAAGTTTGCCAGGTATTTGATGAAACTGTGCTTAAAGGACTGGATGTGCCCAGCTCAACACCCAGATGTATACCAGGTCATCTCCAGCACATACGTCCTCCACCCTTGCTAGATGCCTATATCGAGGACAGTGCACTGTTACATTTAGCAGGTGCTTCAGGTCCATTAGATGACAGCCCAGTGTGAGATCTGCCCTCAGCTCTCATTGCACAACATGGAATAAGTTGTATCTGATTGTGGCAACATGCTGACAATGCCAAGGTTAATGAACTAACAAAGAATGCTTAATGAAGTCAAATTATGAGTGATTGTTTTACTAGGTGGTATTTAGGATTCAGAATAATCACTACAAAGTAAATCCTCTACCCACCTCTGACTGGGCTCTTGTAGAGGTGCACAACATTTCAAAAAACAGTTGAATTGAGAAAAAGCAAGTACCCAAAAGGTTTGCAAAGCAACACCAGCCAAATTTGATATTACTTACTGTTTTTAAGAAACAGTGACAGGAAAGTATGGGGGCAAAGAAGAAACTATTATCATGACTCTGCCTTGTGTTATTATCATAATGTGGGTAGACCACCACCCTGGTTGTGCCTGTGTTAAATCTCAGTAATCTGGCTCATTTGCAAGTTCAAGCTTTTGTATGTCTGTAACATAGCCTGGGACTGTAGTCTACAGTTATTAATTTAATGGTGGTTTCTGGACCGTATCTTATTATCTAGTCAGATATATTAAATTATGACAGAAGACTTCTCCAGAAGTCCACTGAGGGCACTCACAGAACACTGCCAGATGGTCAAACATCCAAGACAGGAAGGAGTAAGAGGAGCCTTTTCACCCAATCCCATCTATCCCTCTGAAGGTTTGAAGTTCTGTCAAACTCACCCATTCCTTAGCTTGTGGAAGGTTAGGGAAGATGTGACTTTGTAGGATTCTCCTTCCTCCTATGCTGAACACCCTACAAGGTTTCAGCGGGGCCACAGACAGGCCTTGATCACACATCGAAGGGCACAGTATGAAAGGCACCTGCCAGAGTTGGAAGAATCAATGTCAGCTCTTTTTCTTTGCCAAAAAAACTATTGATTCTCTATACTTACTCCTGTAACTTGGCTGACAGGTTCATAGGACAGCAAGAATCTCAGCTAACAACAGTGCTGCTTCAGCCAGTTGTTCTTAATAACCCTGCCAAGGAAAGAAGATTTATAGACAGGAGCTGAACAAGGCAAAAGAATACTTTTTTTTTTTAATGTAAGAACGTATTTCAGGACAGTTTGCTCGGGTACCAGTTGTCTCATTCTTTTCTACAAAGCTGCAAGAGCACAGTCTCTCTGGAGTGTTTGATGGGTAAGAGGTGATAAATGAAGTGGGGTAAGAGGACATACACAAAGCTGGTTGGTCTGTGTGTTCCCTCCTATAACAGCAGCTGTACAATAGCAAAGGGTCTTAAATCATGACCTTCTAGACTCACAACTAACCCATTTCCCCTTGAAGTTAATTAGAAAACTTGCTGATCTGTATGCAGATTATATGCTTACCACAGTCAAGGCTTGTCCCTCCATACATCCTCTTTCCCTGAGGCCATCCTCTTGTTTGGCTGTTATTGCCATGAGCACATGTTCTTCTTCAAAATTAATAAACAGGTCTTTCCACATGGCCTCTCTCCTTTGTCACATATCTATATCCTGACCTGCTGCTTCAGAGACACTACCAAATCTGGCATAATGCACTGGCAAATAAAGGCAATACAATAAAAATAGGAATAAGGTGATTGGTTGCATGTTACTGCTGTGGTAGAATGTATGTCAGAAGAAGGAATGTGCCATGCTGACTGTAGGATAGCTCTGATTTACTATACTTTCAAACCATACCTTAAATGCACTGTGGTTTTCAGAATATCTGTAATTTTTTTTCCCTCTCACCTAAAGCAGTCCCTTCTATCCATTATCTTTATGTACCCTCTCTTCTCCAGAGAATATCTGGTAGAAATACCAACCAGCCCAAAGCACCTTGCAGGCTGGCAATTTGGGCTTTACAATGCTTTTATGGGAGCTATAAAGAAGACACCCAGCAAAAAGAGATTGATAAATGAGATAGTCAGCACATGCTTGTTATGTGACTGACTGTGACAATGCCAGATGATGGAAACGGATATTTCTCAAACTTTACTCATCAAAAAGCAGCAGAGAGAAGCACAAGCTTCTTTCATTGTTTTCTTTTATTTTTTAAAATCATGCTTCAGTAAAACACATGAGTAAAAGTCGTTTATATTGAACTTTATCTATTTGTTGAACAGCATCAAGCAGGTAATGTTTGGAGGACTTCTGAGGACTCAGAGTCTCTCACTTTGGTCTTCCAGCATGTATTCCATACTGGAGCAAAAAGACAGCATCCTTGGCAAAAAAAAATATTACAGTCTTATAAAAACACTACACTTCTTGGATTCTGGCAATGGACTGAATAGAAGCTTTGAACGCTGAGATGACAAGGTGTGCCTGGTTAGCTTCAGTACCAGGGGGAGGAAGTCCCCTGGAGACACGTACTGCAGAGACAGAATTTAATCACTAAGGTGTTTTTAGGCTGAAACACCTGGATGGTGGATTAGACTGAAATATATTCATAGAATGTGCTGACAGGTGTTCTCCAAGTAGGAACCAATTAAAGAAGAAAGGACATTTCTTTCTGTAAGTACAAATCTAATTTTTGTTATTCTCCTGAATATACAATATAGAAATTATTCCATTTTAATAGACAGGGATGAATTCTAAATTGTGCCCGAGTCTCTCCCAGTACTAAGCAATTATTTCTCCCTTTTTCTCACCCAAAAGCCTTAGGCTAGTTTACAAAAAATAACAATATTCTAAAAGATTTGGCTGTCACTTTGCTGAACAGTGGTTTCTGGCTAATAGGACAGAGTTCACAATCAACCTTAAAAGGCCTGTGGTAGAAACTATTAAATACCCCAGTTAGGATTGAGATGGAGCAGTCCCCAAGGGACCTTTGCGCTCTGATCTCACTGCCAGTGGAAGAATAAATAAGTGCATAGCCTGTCACCCTGGCTAATAACTCCCAGAGACAGAGGTTACCATTATGCAATGGGAGTTAGCCTATGTTTCAATGATGTCTTGCTACTAAATTTGCCTTCCTGAAAGGCTTTTAATGACTACGAGAAAAAAAGAGATGTCAGACTCGAAGCTTATGACCCAGCAGTCTGGGTCTCATGACAGCCAGCACTAATCAAGTGCAGAAGAATATTTTTTTAAATAATGTCCCAATAGCTTTTCTTTGGAGGGGAGTATGAATAATAATTGTCCTGTCTACAGGGAGTACAAATATTTCTTGACCAGGAAATATCCTGGACTGTACAGGACACTGCAGGAGGTCACCAGGTCCCCGGTAACCATAACAAGGAGGAACCAGAGGAAGGACAAAGATACAGCATGCAGTGCCCCACGGCAGCAGACTTCACACAGGGCATTTAAATGCATACTCCTTTTGCTAGGATGTTCTTTGTGAACCAATCTTATCCTGCTATAATTTTGATGACTGCTTTGTAACCACTCAGATTAATAACTGATTTCTCATGGTTAAAACAAAATTCTACATCCTCCAAACATCCCATTTAGATAAATGCAAACAAAATCAAGTGCACTAGAGGTACTTTTTAAAGGGAAATTAAAATTCATATACAATAACAGAAGATGTCATGCTGTAAGGTCCCAAAAAACTCATTCAATTAGACTTTTAGAAGGGCTTACAGTTGTTCATGTACTCTGAGTTAGACGCATGGAAGAAATACTGACAAGATATTCTCAAGAGTTCAAAAGAGCAAAAAAAAAACTTAACTGGCAACCTCAGACAATTAGAGGAGTTTGGCAAAAGGTTTAGAGCAGCATTCAATCAATATAAAACACTTTTCAAAGCATTAACTTTGCAAACTCTAAACCAGTTTGTTTTAAATTACTCAAAAATTCCAAGAAGAGGGAATTAAAAGAAAAACAGAAAAGAACAAATATAGCTACCAACTCCTGGGTTCCAGCAGTGTTCAACTGATAAAAATTCCAAGAGGAGGTAGGGTCAAGATGTGTTTGCCTTATTCTCCACTTCAAATACCCCTTGGCCTTCCTGGGCCCTTCCCCAGGCGGGACTTCTGGTTATTTGGCCACTCAGGAGCTGGGTTGGGAGCTCCAGGGGCAGGTGTGGAGCATTGCCTCAGGTGTGTCAGGGATTGGTGGTCACTGCAGGGCAGGGGTACAGGCCTGGGGGGTTGTATGGGGCAGGGCACTGCCGCACCAGGGAAAGGCCTGACCTGCCTCTTACACACATGAAAGGTGTCGAGCCAGCAATCCTTCCAGTCTCTCACACATGTGCAGCAATTTGGCTTCAGAGACACAGAACACTTAAGGTGTAAATTTGGCTGATGGGAGAGTAAGGAAAGGAAATTATTGCTGGAACTTGCAAGACTGGGAAGGGTGACACATTAAAAATGTTTAATGCTTTTATGGGTTTGCCTGCACAAATCAAAGTCAGCTAAGAAGGCAGCAGGTGTTAAAGTCATTGGTGCCAATTACTAGTTTAAGGAGTTAAGAAACAGCAATGGAAACAAATGATTTTGGGCTTTTAATGCCATGAGAGCAAATGAACTACAGTGCTGGTTGGAGCAGCCAGTACAGTGGAGGTTGGTTTAGGCAAGAATGGAGAAATGCTGGTTTTCTTACAAAGTTTCTAATTCTTTACCTCCATCATATGTCTGTATTAACTTTCAAGTAAAAAACAGAGCTGGATGTTTCTGCAGGGTCCAAACTACAGCAGAAATAAATAAAGGCAGCTTTACAGTGTGCAGGAATTCCTGCTAACTGACCTTGCGGGCAGATTTACAATCTCTTAAAAAGCCAAATCTGAAATTCTGACCCCTGCTTGAAAAAAAAATTAGAAATAATTGAAGTTACAATACTTCTCTAGCACCTTTTCCATTTGCAACCCTCAAGTGTTTTACAAACGTTAACTTACTGCAGACCCCAGGAGAGCTTTGTTACTTTTCCCCTGCTCTCTATTTTACAGGTGAAGAAACAATGCATAAGTGAAATGTCTTTCCCAAGATCACATACCTTCTGCCTTGCAACCACCAATTTTGATGCTCCTGCCCATACCACTATATCACACTGACAAGTTAGTGTGATAGTCCCCAGTGTGAAATGGTCTGCTGGGAATAAAATGTGTAATTCATCAAATATACAGCTTTTTTACATTTGCTTACATTTAAAATACCTCTTTAAATAATATGTTTTCAGTGAGCAATTTGAACATCTTGTAATTTAATCCATTAAATCATGCTAAGGTGTTTTTTTGAAGTCAAATCTAATTAAATTACTGTTAACTTCAAACAAAAAGTTGAGCCAGTGATTCATTGAAGGAATTCTCTGTCAGATTTGCAGTTAAACATATTAAAAACTGATCCATTTATATATATTTTGCTCTAGTTAAAACTATCAAGGTTATAAATTCCAAACAATTCCCATGCTTGTGGTGAGGAATACCAATTTTAGGACAACATTCAGAATAAGCTTTCTTTTTGCACTAAAAAGCATTTTTCTCTACAACCTGCATTTTTAACCTCTCAGATTTCCCCTTCACGAAACACAAAGGATTCTGTTTCATTTATGTGTTTTAGAGACCATCAAGATGCAGTGTACTTTCTTTTTCTTTTCTTCAGTGAGTGACTGCCTTTGAAATCACTTTAAGTGTAAGGCATGAAATACTTCTTTGTGAGTTTACATACCTCTTCCAAAAGCAGTGGAAATGCCAAATTAACACATTCAAAACGGGTTGGGTTTGAGGCTGTTTCCATGTTTAGGTGTCTGATTTGGGGTGTCTGGAAAGAACCTGGTTCAAAGGGTGGATTTTCAGCTTGATATAGCTCCCAAAAGATCATGTATATTTACACATGCAGTATGTGTGTGCCTATGCACTGAGCTTTCTGAATGGGGGACTGGTGTCTGCTGTGAATGTTCCCAGTCCCTTTGAATGGAATCAAACTTCCAGATTCCAAATCTTGTGTTTTGGTGGGAAGTGAGCTCAGGTGTCCTGGGCCGTCATGGTGTTTAGCCCCACTGGGTCACCTCTTGGGCCACAGCTGCTTCCATTCAGAACACAGAGCACCATCCACTTGACCATCCTCCATGGGAACTAAGATTTTTCTCTTGCTGCAAATTCCTCCTGGTCTTGTTTCTCCTAACAGTTCATCTCAAGCCTTCAGATTTTTCTCACTCCTGGATCTATTTTTAAAACCATTTTTTTCTATAATATATAATCAGCACTCACCTGACAGGAGAGTGTACTCAAGACTTCAAAAAAGCTGCTTTAGGACCACATGATAATAAATTCTCCTTAATGCCAAATATAGACGAGATACAGAGCAGGGCCTACAACAAGTTTTATAGAGAGCATTAGTGTCAGCAGTTTAGAGAGAATTAAAAAGAAAAATAACGTTCCATCCCTGAGGAAAAATCCAAGTAGTGCATAAGACTAAAAGGAGCATTTCTCTTGGGAATTGCTTATGAAAGAGATTTTTAGTTCAAAATAAGGAAATCACTAGGCACTGCATAAGGATTATATTGATCAAAAATAGTCTTCTGAAATATCAGGATTCAAAAAAGAGACCGAGCAAAAGACACAAATGAAAGTAAGCAACCCAAATGCAGGAGAAACTGAATCTTGCACTTGCAGCAAAGATTGTTTGTGTTCTGACGCCAAATAAGACAGATGCTTCTTGCAGTTGGGAACATTTGAAACCTGACTTATAGCTATGATCCATAACAGTGCTAGATTTATTGACCACCTGCTGTGAAAACAGAGCCTTTTTTGCAGCAAAACCTCAGCTCGCCATTTGTGAAGTATCTCCTGTGTCATTTTCACAATTTCCTAGAAGATGTGATTAACCCAGATGCCAGTGCTGCTCCATTCCTGCACGCTCACCAATCAGTGCAGGATTAATAAGATGCCAGGTGAGACCACTGAACCTCCTGGTGAGCTATTGAAAGAAAAGTGGGTGTGCTAAAAATATTTAGAGATTTATTTGATTTCTCCACATGAAGTCTTCTATAATTTATCACTTCGGTTCACACTTGTTCTGTTTTCTGCTTTGTTTTATTTTAGAAGTGGGCCTTTCTCTCCTGTTTTTCACTGTGACCACATCACAGGTTTGGATCTGTGGCAGTTATCAGTGCACTCCAGTCCCTGTGTTTAGCTATTTTCCTATCTGCTACACTAGCAAGCTCCTCCAGTTGTTCTGCCGAGCCCAGAGATGCTGAAGTTATACACATATCAAATGCATGTGTATTGAGCAATAAGGTTAGAGTATTTGCTCATTTGTGAGTTATGTTTTTCATAAATATCCAGAGATATGAATGGGCACAGAGCTGGAATAAGCAGGGGATTGATTCTTACTCCTCTGAGCTGCAGAAGAAGCCTGCTCCGCTTTACTAAATCACAGTAAAACAACCCCCTCATCTAATGGTTATTTAATTTTATCCAACAGGTCCCCTCAGAACAGGCAGATTTTCTGTGAAAAGCTGAAAGCAAAATCAAACATGACATTTTGGGATGCTCACCAAAAGCAGTTAAATGGATGAGTGTCTGAAAACAAACACCGGGTTTTCTCCAGTAGTTCAATACCCAGGATTGGAGACGTGACAAATTTTATTTTAAAAAATCATTTTTATTTATGGGCTTCCATTGTAAACTGCTGACGAATAGAAGTGATCTGTTAAATTTATTTGAAAACTTGTGTTTACTTAGCATTATACCATGGAGCTGTTGGATGCCATGTAGGCAGTAACAGCAACTATTCTCTGTATGAAAGTCTGCCAAAATTAGTATGGACTGCAAAGTGCAAAGGCAAAGCAGGTAGATGAACATACAGGTAGAGGATGTCATTGCCACTCTGGATGACCCAGAACTGGGTCTCTCACTACATCTACTAAGCAAGGTAACAAGGCCTATTTGTTTCTGATTCTTCTAAATAGACACCAAAACTGACTGCAACACAAGCACAAGGAATAGACTGGTTGATTGTACAGAATAAAATCAAGTTTTTACTACAAATCCATCTCAAAATGGCCAGTCCTGGCCAGATTGAGAAGTCAATTTATATCAAGCTACCTCACAGGTGATGCTGAAGTAGAAAAATAGATAGGTTCACATATACTTGGGAGGAAAATTATCTGAAAATGTTGGCAGTCAGACCAGTACTGGTCTGGTGTAAAACAGAAGGCATGATTGATACTCAGAAAAATGTTTTGGTGAATGGACATATCACCTGCTTGAGTTATAGCCCAAAAGTCTCAGTGAAGTTGTTGTTATCTTAGGCTGAGCAACTCAAATTTGCTGCTCAAAATCATTAGTTGTCTTTGGAGATCTTGATCCTTTATGTGAAGAGCCATTTGAAGGTGAGTAGGTTTTTTTAAAAACACATTGCTATATCACATTAAAAATACATTACATTATATTACATTAAAATACTCTTTTATATAGGTATGTAAAGAAATATATAAATTAATTTATTTCATTCAAGAGAGAGCTGTGGGCATGTTATATTTATCTCCACTGAGCTTTGAATAAAAGCTTAAGAGCCTGTGGAAAGAAGTAAGGGCTGAGTACTTCAGGAAGGTGGAAGCAGGCATTGCCTGTCCTGTGTACTGCTTACTGCTGTTCTACTGCTCAGTCTTTGTTTCACAGGACTTAACCCCAGGAAGAGATTAAATGGCAACTTTTGTGAGTTCAGACAAACTTACTGAGCCGACTGCATGCAAAAGGACATTTTCTTTCTAAGGTGATTTATCTCCTCTATGTCACTGGAGCAATAAATACTCTGAAAATTAACGCCATGCTCACTTATAAAATAAAATCCACATTAATCTCAACTATCAGAGACAACTATAAATCGAATGAAAGTGAAACAGGGTAAAGAGGGCTTGGAAACAAAGCCCCAGCCCTGGCAATACAGCCCTAGGCAGACATTATAGCAATATTGGCTGAGACTGGCTGTCAAGAGACCCCAGAGAAGTGGCTCTTGGGGCACCTGTGACAACATTGAACATGAATCTTCAGGTCTCCATGAGCCACATGCAGGTCCTGGAGACCCCTGTGGGGAATACTTACCTCTGCTCTAGGAAGGAGATCAGTAGGAAAGCTGAATCTTTTGTCAGCAGGGGGAGGAATGAGTACTTGGAGAGCAGAATTACAGACATGCAGAATGTAGCCGAGTCTTTAAATTTTAACGCAAGGCACCATTGGTCCTCATGGGTCAATGGAACCAAGCAACTTCACCTTGTCCAGTTGATGTGTCTGAGTCACAGGTGTGTGTACCCAATGTGTGAGTTATCCTGGCTGTGTCTCTCTACAGCCAGTCTTCTGGAAGAATCACATTATTGAACTCTTCTATAAAAATTGTTTCTGAATTACCTTTCTTGGGTTAAAGGCCAATGCTGTTCTTTCTGAGCTACCTCTGAAGAACCTCCCCCATAACTAAACACACAGGATTCCCTACAAGCAGTGCCCCCAGCTGATGCCAATGGAGGGAGCAGGAGTTTTCCCTATTTGAAAGCTAAAGGTAAGGAGATGAAGGAAAGAAGTATACATAGCTATTTCAGAATTTGGGGGTAGTTATTTCTACTGGATTATGAAATACAGTGAAATTCCTATCGTTTTCTTAACCTGAATAAACGTATTTATGAGGGCACCTTTTCATCAAAGAATGCTGTATGCAGGTATCTGTAGGTATACAGACACTACATCCTATAGATGATATACAGATTCAGAGTTAGATACACACTTTTAAAGCCTCCTGATCGGCAATCTAAACAAGCATCATTTGCTATCAGATTTGCAGCACTCTGATATTCTGTGCTCCAAATTAGTCCTGGGTGAATTCCATCCCTGCAGCTCACCCATTTTTCTATTACAGCTAATCCAATTAATTCAGACTCTTATCTTCCTTCCAGTGTGCACATATGCCATCTTCCTCATCAAAGTTGTCCTGTAGAAAAGCTAATAAGCATATTTATGTTAGAGAAGTTATGGACCGAAGTGTTTATGGGCACAGGAATTTATTACCTTTGTGGTAAGCAAAGAAACATATTGATGTACGAGATGGATGAGCGATTTAAACAAATGAAAAGGAAGCATGAATGGATAACTGAAAAGGGCTACACCTCACCCCCAGTTCAGACTGGAGATAGCACAAAGAGAAACGTTCTTGAAAGCAGATGGTTGACACTGGAGAAAGCTTTTGAGCACAAACTTTCTCTCTTTCCAAAATTAAAATATGCAGTGCGCCCTTTGCTGATGGAGTTTCCCACCCTGTAGATGCCAGTAGGGTCTGACAGTGCTCACCAGAACTCTCTACTTCAAGGAAGTCAGAGCTAAAATTTTACTTTGTTCTAACTAAAACTTGTTGTAAAGAGAGGAGAATCAGTGTCTTCTTGCACTTGAGTTAGTTTCAGAAATGAGTTTGAGCTGTGAGAGACAGAACATGCTAGCCGAGTCAAAAATGCCTGGAGTTCTCTGCACACAGGTGGTTCACTGCACACACAGGACCCCACTGAAGCCTGACTGTGAAAATGCACCCACAGAGTGTGAAAATGCACCCACAGAGTTTGTCAGCTTACCCCAAGTAATTCCAGCAAAATCATTCTGGTGCAATTATTCTCTTTCTGCATCTGTGTGGTGGCTTATTCTCCAAATTGCCAGTGGTGAGCTCAGCTTCCAGATTCAAACACCAAAATGGGATCCAATAACTGCTCATCTGCAATGCCTGGGAAGAAGCCTGATAACTGAGGTACATTTTAAAAGATGAAGGGACAAGACCTGTACTAGCTGAGAACTAGTCCTGCTCCAGCACCACAAATTCAGAGAGAAAAGGCCTAATGCACACCCTGAACAGTGCTGCCATCCCCACCAAGGGGGCTAGGAGTGAATGCCCTGGGACTCTGGAGTTGTACCTCAGAGATTGCTTCTGTCCTGTCCCCCCGCATCCCCCCAACCAACAGGGCAGAGAAGAAGGGGAGATCAGCACCAGATTAACCTGTAGAAAGAAAAAGGAGGGAAAAAGGGGAAAGAGAACCAGCCTATTTGCTCTGGGACCCAAAGCAGCCCTTAGCTGTTCTAAATAGCTCTGTGTGGTACTGTCAGCATAGCGGATGCTGGATTAATACAGCAAAAATAAGCATTATGAAAATATATTCAAGTGCAGGAGAGGGATGGGGCAAACAGCTCTGTTGTGAGGCAATTCTTTATCTCAAAAGTAAACATTTAATCCCCCGGGCAAGAAATCATCTCTGTTAAAATCTTCCATAATTAAAGGAGCCATAGGATATACCATCTTCAGGACCTGATTTCCTCTCCCAGTGGCAGGATACATTGCAAAAACATTCAAAAGGACAATGGGGTATTGTTATTGAAAGCAGCATGGCAGGCCCAGGGAGTTCCTAACTCGGGTCCTTCCTGAAGACAACAAAGACAATGGGCTCCTGCCTGCAATACCCAGTACACAATGTCAGAATTACATTTCTACATGTCTAGGACAAGTGTGTGGAGGTGGACTGTGGATTTCCAGTTCACTGGACAGTGCTCTACAGGCATGGGTACACACAGGCTGCTGCAGGCTTTTCAGCTCCTCTCCCACAGCTGGGACTCAGTAGGACTGCTGCTATCACCTGGCCAATTTTTGTAGAGGAAACCAGAAAAGGGCAGCTAAGGAGGTGACTGGATAAATAGTATGGTGTTTCCAAGAAATATTAAGCTACCCTTTGTGAACAAACTTATTTCAAAGACAGACAATTGCTCCTCAGTTTCCTTTAGTGCTTGCATTTTATACCTTCTCACTGTTCTTCTCTTTAAGACTGTAAATGCACTGGGACATCCCTGCCTATTCATCAGCATTTGACCAGGGCCTTATTAAGTGAAGGCCTGATATTAGCTTATCCCTTGGCACTGCAGCAATAAGCAAAAGAAAATAATATTCACATTAGACAGTCACTATAGCTTTGGATACAAAGAGAGTAAAATGGATGCACCTGTTCATAAATAGAGAAATGTTTCCTTTGATTATGGGTTTCCTTCTTGCTCATTACAAACAAATTGTCAATTATTGCTGCCTATAGGTATAGCAGGATTACTCATCACCAAGTTAACAGAAAGGCATGCCACAATTGCTTCTCTAATTCAGGTTTAAAGTCACTACAGTGGCACAAGTCAGAAGGATTAAATGAGAAGGAGGGTATGCTGAATACAGGAAAATATTGTATGCAAATTGTGATAATTCATGACTGAGTCACAAAAAATATGTATTCAAAATCTGCCATGATTTAAACATTTAAGAATACAATGCTATGCGTTTATGTAATGGCTTTCATCAGAGAATCTCAAAATGCTTAGGAGGCACTGAGATGAATGCATGATGGTGTCAGTCTTGTGTCTCTAGGTGTGTTTCTTTTCAAATCACCAGCTAGTGGCTCCCAGGGATTTCCAACACACCAGACTAATACTTGATGGTCTGGGGAAATAGAAAAGGCTGACAAAGATGAATCTGATACATCCTTTGGTCCTCAAATGGGTTCAGGCTCTGTCGCTCCTTACAGATGCATTTCTGATATCCTTTAAAATATCCAGTGATAGAGCAATTAAAAATATATCTAGCCTCTTCCTTCTCTCTGATTGTACCACAGTCCCTATAGGTGAGCAGCAAGCGAAAACGTTGCAAATAAACAGCAGGCAAATACATTGCAAATACAATAATACCCCCAAATTTTCTCACTAGCCAAGAATTCTTAGTACCAACAAAATCATGATGTGGCTCATCACTCATCACAATAAAGCAAGCACTGGAATTTTGTAGCACATTCCTTCATCTGTTTCCAGTAGGCTGAGCAGGATGGAAATTTAAACCAAGAGGCAGCACTCCTCAAGCTGTGTGGAACAAAGTTTGGGCACTGATGTTAGGAGCCATGCAGATGGAAACCTAAATCACTGTCTTCCTGGGACCTCCTGGTGAGACAAAGAAGACTGCAAGATAAAGAGTATGCCAAGGTGTAAGTGCATCAGCTGGAGGGACTATGGACTGCCAGGCCCTACTGAGAGTTTTCTTCCTGTATCTAGTGCATGTATTTGTTAAGATGAAGAAGGAAGAGGAACAGATCCAGGATTTGAATGTTTCCGAAAAGACAGAACACTATAATCTTGGAAACAAAGACAATAACTGGGATTTTATTAATAGGAGATTATTTTTTTAGAATGCAAGAAAATCTAAATCCACTGGCTGATTCAGAGCAAAAAAAAAAGATGTATTGAAACTTTAGACTGATATATGCGTCCTGATGTTGGTGGCCTTAGTTAGTGACATCCCCACATTTTGCGTAAGATTCTGCCAGAGAAGCAATTTGGCATTACAGTGACAATTTGTGACATAAAATAAATTACAAGCAGTGTAATCTCTGTTTGATTTCATCAAAACATCTGTAGCATAGGCTCAAGGTAAAGTATTTCAGAACTTATATCTTTTATCTTAGAATTGTTGTGGAAACATATTGTTGCCTTTCCCTTATGTCTAGCTGAGAAAATTCTTTGAACTGTATATGTCTCCAGGTCTACCGCTACAGCGACCTGCTGCCAGAAAAATGCCTTCTGACCCTAAAAAATACTTAGAGGGGACAATAGAAACCCACAGGCTCAGCCTGGTAGGACTGCTTTAGGAACACATGGTTGCTGCTGAGAGATGTGAAATGCTTTGCAGTACCTCAATGTATGAAATATTTTATTATACAAATTTATGAACTTTCATACAGCATTCATCTATGTTCTTCAACAGCCAAGCCAGGATTAGTGCAGTTGTCAGTGCTATAAGACCCGTGTGCGTGGCTGTCTTCTGTACAGGGAAGGCGACGTGGTCTGTCAGGCAGTCTGTGTGTGGGGCCCTTTGACAGCCAGTCTAAGCCATGAGGAGCCATGCTCCCATCTACTGCCCTAATCTAACAAGATTCTAGCAATATCTTACCAAACATTAACCTCCCACCTACAGTCAGCAGGCAGATCCCAGTATATCTTCTACATACCAGAAAGCATAGGCACCACTTTAGGTATCTTTTTTCTCTTTCTTCAGATATTGCAAAACACACAGGATCTAAGAAATTACAGCAGTGGCCAACTGGATTGATGTATCTCAAGGTGACTTGAGACACGGGTAATGCAGAAGACTTAGAAAGATTTAACACTCTGTAAAAGTCTAGAAACCACTGACAAATTACTGGATCTTCCTTTCCATCTGCAAACAGAACCACAGTTTATTGACAGGAGATTACAAATGTGTTGGACAGTTCTGAATTAATATATAAAACAAAGACCTGTATTACATACCAAGAAGACCTGTTGGAAGAACTGGGACCTGCTACCCGTAACACCACTGGGATCTACCAGTGTTTGTCCCAGAGCAATGTTTGGTGCTCAGCATCCAGATGTCAGAAAGAAACTCCCCCCATTAACCCCAGTGCTATATGACCGCAGTGGATCTCAGTGGTGAGCCGGTGCTGTCTTTGTAACAGTCTCCCACTAGCTGGGACTTAAAACCAATCGATAGCCCTTGTTATAAGACAGATGGATCCATTATAATCTGACCTGCTCAGAGTCTGGCTCTTAACCCTTAACCTTAGCTGATGTAAAATGTTCACCAAAATTCTGTGTTAGACATTGGCACAACCTCATATTTCTTTCCCTATCATTAACAAATGTCACGTATTTGTCAGCAGCACAGATTATCTCATCCCCCTCACCACAGTGTATGCTACATTTGTTGAATGTGTTGTTAAAGAAACAATAGAATGGCTTTTTACCAAAATCCACTGTGTGGAATTTATGAGTAAGAGAAGGAAAAACAAAAATTAAGTTTGGGTGTGTTTCTACCAGTATTTTCTTATAACAATAAATAGCACGTTTGTGATTTCCTCCCAGCATCCCCACAGCTTGGAACTCAGATACAAACCCAGATGGTCTGTGTGCTTGCAGTTACAGCCTACACCTGAGATCTGCAGACTGACAGCTTTCTAAATTCTGGTTCCTAATTTTTCAGACTAGGTATCATGTCAACTAGAAACAGAGGTAAAAAGTGACAGAGAGGGGAAAGAAAGAGAAAACGATCTTCTGTGAAACTGATCATTTTTCAAGCATTTTTTAATGAAACATTGTCAAATATACAGACCTGCATACAGTAGTTTTAGTCACCAATTCAATCATATTTTTTCTAGGTATAGAAACTCTCAGACTCATAGTTTTAGGGAATATTCTGATGCTTGGGATTGATTAAACTGACAACCAAAATTAGATCAGTCAGACCAAATATGTGCAGGTTTCTCCTTGAAGGGCAAGTTAAAAAAAAAGAAGCTATACTGATAATTTTGTTTTAGAAGCAATGATTCTCCATCCTTGCCCTTCATCTGGAACTACTTAGACTCTTGTACATTTACTCAGCCCTGTCCTTGCCATCCATCCGCTTCCATAAGGTCTGGGCAAACAGAGTCCAAGAGTGAATGTGAAGGCAGTGCTTTCATACCATCTTTTACACATTCAAATAACAAGTATTTAATCTTTGAAACCTAAGCAGCAATGTATAATGAGTGAAAAAGTGACATAGCACTTAAGTGATTGCTGCAACCTGCAGTTCACTCAGCATGTAGGGACTTCATTATATAGTCACATGGTATTGAAAATGTAATATATGTAAGAAGTAATGTGTTGTGTAAACAATTGATAAAGCTGAAAAAAAGACATATTTAGGGCAATCTCTTCCTTACATCCAGGACTTTTCTGGACAGTTTAATAACTAATCCCACACATTTTACCTTTATATTTATAAACAAAGAGCAGGGATACTGCTGAGCAAATCCATTTGTGAAGAGAACAAAATGTGAGAAACTACTGAAAGTGAGTAAGCAGGAGGCCTGTTTATCACTGAAAGCAGCATCTCAGAGCCAGAAAACTGAAAATACAAGAACGGGCTTGTGCCACAGCTTGCCACAGCTTTTTTGGCCACGAATAAAAATCTACTATGTCCTGTAATTTCAGGTGAGAGGACACAAGCTAAAGATTACATGATGAAACTTTCCATGTTGGTCCTATTCACTCCTCACCTAAACTGACATGGAGACATTGATTTTGATTACAGTGTTCCTGACCTATAGCAAGGAAAAGTAAACACCCTGCCATTGTTTTCCAGATGCAGTGCAATAGTGTGTATTTATCTGAGAGAAAACTTTAAGAGCACTTATTGAAATTCAGATGCTTATGAAACTTAAAACTCATTTCCAAAACTTGAATATCATGAAAATCAAAGAACCAGTTGTTATACAAATGTATTCTAGATATGCTCAAAGTTGGGAGTCTTTTCCCACAAGTTGGAAATATTGAACAATTAAATAATCACATCTTCTAAAAATCAAATCTGTTACTTTACTTTATTAAATAATTGGGATCATCAAGAAGAATACTCTCCCCTCCCTGGGAAGAGATTATGGTATTTGAAGAAATGCAATTTCCTCCACTGTTTCTGCTGCTGTGACCTTTATTGATTTCTGATCTTCTAAAAACATCCCAATAAATTGTGGATTTCTGGGTAGAAATTTAAATCCAAAACCAATAAATTTACTTTCCACATGTTGAAAGCACTGCTTTAGATATACAGAGCAATAAAAATATCTTTTAAAAATAGCAACAAAAATACTTTCAGTGCAAGCCGAAGTGATGCTGAACATTTACCTGCTTGCTGATGTTTTTCTAGACTCAAACCCAAAAATTAATCTGGGACAGACCATGACAGGCTGAAGAAGGCTTTGAAAAGTCAGTGCTGAAATGTTCTCTGTTTATGTCTTCTAGCATTTCACCAGGCTGGACACTCTTCTTGAGTCCATTGACTTGAATCCAGAAATGTCATTAGCAAAAAAAGCTTAAGTGGATTCTTTCTAGGCCTGACTGACCACAGAGCCTGAGAAGAGGTTGCCTTTGCTTCCTCTGCCACTGACTTCAGCTAAAACCCCTCTGATGTCTCTGAAGACATAGGTACAAAACTTGCCTAAAGTCAGACTGGGGAATATCTATTGATTTTAATAAAGTTTTGATAAGTCAACATCAAAGAGAACCTTCTCCTGTGCTCTCTGAACACTTGAATTTCTGTTGTAAACTCCATCAATACCGACAAAATAAATAGCCTCTTAAAGTCCATTATAACCATTATAGCTACTTAGATTAAAGGAATACAATAATATTTGTTTGTATAGCTAATCAGTGTTGCAATCCTTACTAATGTTTCCAGAGTAGTTGCTGCATTGGAGTGTTAATCACGATTTCTCTGATTATCAGCAATTGTTTAAAAAACAAAAACATGAAGTAAACAAGATAAATATTCTTCCTTGGTAACCAGAACAGAGATGAAAGGGAAAAAGAGTAATGGTCATCATTCCATTCAGTATTAATATTTGACTTAAATTTCTCAAGAGACTGCTTGAATGATGCTGTTTGTGCAGTCTTTTTCTGAAAACATGACAACAACAACAACAAAAAAAACCCCTTTTAAAATAGTTTAAGTTCTTATTTTGAGCTGTAACACTTATCAATCACTTTTCATCTCCACAGCACTGAACCAGAGCACGGACCTTTGCTAATCACACCAGCAAAGGATCTGGTACTGTTCCATGTTTCTGTGATGGGCTAAACACATTTTGGAGGACAGGACCTTGTTACTGCCTTCCCCACTAAACACAGTAAGAATTTCAGGTAGCTGGATCTCGTTGTGCCATTTTGACAAGCAGGGAATCTGGTATAGGTAATTTTAAAAATATGCCCATGGTAGCAGAGGAAATTGCTGGTAGTGGGACTACACCCCAGGAAATCCTATTTCTGGTTCCTGGATGGTAGCTCTACCCATTATCCTTCTCCACACTTCAGTAGTGTCACTGCTGCAGACAAATCATCATGTTCTTCCACATACCAGTCCTGGTGCTACAAAATACTTAATGCGTTATTAAGCGAAACATATTCCAAGCCTGTCATTGATTTGGGGCCTACAGTCTTGCAAGCGTTATGTCATGTATCTTCCTTATAAGTGGAAAAAATTCCCGGACTCTATTTTCTCTCCATAGAAACTACAGAGAAAACTAAGTAATTAATGAAATGTACTGGTATCATGTGGACAAGAACAGGGCACACATTCAGCCCTTTCTTCAGCCATTCAGACTAATGGGAAATACGCTTCTATGTGGGCCATATGACTGGGTCCAAAGGCTGGATTTAATATATTTGCAGCCCAATCATTTTCCCAAGGGAACTGGCAATTACCAGTGTGAGACAAAAAAAGATGCTGATTACCTGGGCCAAACTCTGCTCTTGTTTGTGTCAGAACAACATCCCTGATTGCGCTTGCTTTCGTGCAACTGTGGGTTGAGTTTGGCTCTGTCTCCTCAGTTCCCTGGGTTGTCTTTGAACCACAGGAACAGCGCTTTGAGACAGCTACTTGGGCAATTGCTAATGGCAGGAAAATCCACAGTTCTTCAGACATTAAGGCATTGTAAATACTGAAAGAAAATAAATCTGTGTTGTATTTTTTTGGCGTACAGTGCCTAAAGCCTTATCTCTCATTCTGTCAGGAACCAAGAACTATGTATACAGATGGTGCAATTTATTATGTTCTGTACTGTGACCAAGTGCTGAAATACCTTCAGGAAATCACCAGAAAGCCTGAAAAGCTTTGCTGTCTCTTGTGACTCCAGCTCACTAAAACTATAATTGAATGAGCACAATATATTAAGCCCTGCGTATTACACAGTAGGCTTACAGAAAAGGACGCCATCTTTTTCAGATCATTACAGAAAATATCTTTGCTGTACAATTACTGCCTATACCCAAGATTATAACGTCTCTGCCTCTATATTCTGCTCTTATAAAACCACAAGACAGGGATTTACAAATAGATGCCTAGGTTCAATGACTCTACCTCAACTCAGGTGTAACACCATTAAATTCCAGTGTGCTGTTCTCATTTGTAAAATGCTGCTGGGCCTGATAGTCCTGACATTTAAAACAGTGCCTGTCAGGCCTGAAATGAATGGACATGAAATGAATGTAACAGTGGTATGAAAAAAGAATTTTAGCTGTGTATCAGTTCAGAGGTTAATGTATTTCCATACCTACAGCTCTGAGCAGATTTTTATGAAACTGATGATTAAACTTGGCTCAGTGAATGCAAGAGCTACAAAGAAAAACTAAAGTCAATACCCTCAAACTCATTCATCTCTGGATATGAAATTAATATTATGGAATTAGTATTTTGTTCAAATCCATGTCCTTACTGCATTTGAAACATTGAAAACAGGTCGTTCTGTCGTGGACCCAACAACAGATATCTTATGGTCATCTTGATACCCGCAAGGCCCAGCTTTCAGAAATAGTCACCATTCACAGAGCAGCTGTTTTGCTTTTAGTGCTTCACTGGAAGCAAAACCATCTTCATCCTTGATTTTCTACTGTTTTCTTCCTGTGGGGAAGCCGGACTGTGGTGCCTTGATACTGGGGGATGGTCTATCTACTTCCCTGCAAGCACTGTTACACGTTTCCGCGTGTTTTGTTAGAATCACAAATACCATGAAGCGTCTTCCCTAATACTTCCCAGAGACACCTGGCCGACTCAACCCCATGTCCCGCCTGTCACAGGACAAGCCCTTGCATCACTCGTGAGGGAAGGGGTGAATACCAACAACCACCAACTCCAAAACCACCTGGCCGCAATTCGGGATGAGGCTCCCCAGGACAGGGGTGCCGATTCATCCCGCGCTTCCCCTTTGGGTCGGTCCCGCTCTCGGCTGCGGGGAGGGCGCAGGGGCGGGTGCGGCGCTTCCCGGCTCCCGCAGGTTCCCGAGCCGCCCGGGGCCGCCCTGCCGGGGCTCAGTGGAGGGCAGCTGCCGCCGGGAGGAGCCCGGGCGGGGAGGGAGAGACGAGGGGAGCCGTGCGCGGAAGGGACTGCCTCGATGGGCTTGAAAAATCACTGCAGCAGCGGCGGCGGGCTGAGGGGAGATGCAATGCCCGGGCTGCGCGGCCGCGCCGCTCTCCCCGCCTCTCCCCTCTGGCTCCGGCCCCGGCTCTGCCTCTTCTACCCCGCGCCCGGCTCCAAACTTTTCTCGCCGTCCGCTCCCCTCCCGTGTGTGAGGGAGGCCCGAGCTCAGCGGTGAGCGCAGGCCGGGAAGACCCCAGCACGGAGAGGCTGCCGGCGGCGACAGCCG